>LPNX010146218.1:176648-288696 GCA_001517045.1 Pseudotsuga menziesii
GCAACGCTGGTGTAAAGGTTAAGGATACAGCCGTCGATGTAAAGCAGGAAAGCGTCGATATATCCACGAATAAGATTGGAAGCGTGGATATATCCACGGATAAAATTGGAAGCGTCGATATATCCACGGATAAGATTGGAAGCGTCGATATAGCGACGGATAGGCGTCGATATCGCGACGGATCGTTCCTATTACTTCCGATTTGACACAAAAAATTATGAAACGTGGAAAACCTCTGTGGAAAAATCCACGCTTTTGTATTAGTGTTTGATCATTTTTAGTGTTCTATAGTCAAATTTTACGGTTTACCAATTGTTGTTTTGTTTGCTTTGCATTTTGTATACATCATGATTATTTCCTTGAGAATTTAAATTCAACAATGGGTTTTTAACATGTTTGTATTTGTCGCTCATCTATCAGCTTTGTATTTTATTTATTACAGTTACGTTGGAAGATTTCGACATTGTCCACTATTTATTCTTTTTGGTTTTAAAAATATTTTTAAAGCTTCAACTTGGCAATGTTGGATAGTTAGAAAGTGAGAAGTTGTATCAAACGCTCCCAGGTGATGTTGAGCTACATTTCAACATTGATCCCTTGAAATTGGATGTCGGAAGAACTGTTCTTGTGATGTTTTTTTGGATTCCAGACATTGATACTTTTAAGTAGAACCTCGTTGAATATTTGAAATTTTTTTCAACTGTTTGTTTGAGTTTGTATTTGCTAGTTTTTAAATCTTCATATTTTTCCCACCAGACTATTTTCCAGAACCCCAAGTTTCCTAGATTTTTTCGTGACTCTTTTTGAGCTCTTTCCCATATTGTCCCTTCTAACTCCATCTTTCTGAGTGTTTGCATTGTTGTTTTTTTTCTATCTTTAATGTAAAAGAATTTCAATCTCCCATCTCATAGAGAAACCCTTTCAGTTTGTTTCTTGATCGCACTATATGTTTGATCAGGGAGAGGTGTCTTTTGGTGGTCGATTTAATAACAAATTTGCAGTCACAAGTTCACTTTATTAACATTTTAAATTTCCTCGACAGAAAAACTGGCCGAGTGACGTTACCTTCAAGATCTTACATTGCAGAATTTGCCACTCTTATTTACACAAAGTTCATAACGACTGGAAATGTTCCCAATATCCAACAGTTATTAGGTAATGTCTCTCTATTCTTCCACACCATTTGAAGTTAACAGTTAAATAGCAATTCAGGTAGAACATACGCCTAGCAATTCCCACTCAGTTTAAATTTACTCATCATTTTTTATTTGCAGAAACGAAATAGTAGGAACAGTAGCTGAAGTTGGTTCAGGAGTGAAGAATTTTATTGCTGAGATAAAGTGGGAGTGGGTTGTATGGTTGGGATATTCCATTGTTGTGATTCATGTAGCAAAGGGAAAGAGCAGTTATGTGAGAAGTTCATTTGGACGTATGGAAGCACTGATGTTGATGGTTCAGACACATTTGGAGGTTACTCATCCTTGATGGTTTGCAACCAAGGGTAATTAATCTCTTTTACCGACTCTTGCAATCATTTCCAAATTCCTACAAGGTCTTTCTGAGACGGTCGATTTGTTTCTTTGCTAATGCCAATATTTTTTATATTTGTCAAATGGAGTTTTCTTAGATTGGCTAGTGCTATTTGTAAGCATATTTGTAGTGAAGGTTCGAGAGAAGCTGCCATTCGATGCTGCGGCGCCATTGCTATGCACGAGAACAACGATGTGCAGCCCCATGAAACACTTGCAAATGACAGATCCTGGAAATAGCCTTGACATGGTTTGTCTTGGTGGATTAGGACACATGGATGTCAAATTTGGAAAAGGACGTCAAATTTGGAAAAGATTTTGGGTTGCAAATTAGGGTCATCAGTACATCGCCCAACAAGGAAAAGGAATCCTAAGATATTTTAGGGGCAAAAAATTTCCTCATCAACAAAGATAAGAAACAAATGCAGGCTGTAGTCAACTCTCTAGACTATATCATTGACACAGTCTCTGCTAATCATCCACTGGAAACAATCCTCAGTTTGATAAAGGTGGATGGGAAGTTGGTCTTAGTTGGTCTTCCTAAAAATCCTGTTCAATTTGTTGCTACAGTTGTTGTATTGGGTAAGTATGTGTTGCCGTTTTTTCTTTTAAATTTCCCTAAACTTGGTAAATTTCACTAAAATTGGTAAAGCATATGCACAAAGTTTAATCCAAATGATCGTCGATCTAGCTAACAAATTGCTGGTCATAGAAATCCAAATTATACTATTGATCCTCTTCTCTATACAAACTTTCAGTTTCTCCATCATCCCAAGCCACAACTCCAAGAGCATCTTCAGTGTAGAAAAGATCATTAAGGGTACAGTCTAAGAAGCTGGGTGCCATCCCACTATAAGCCCCAAACCACTAAGCTTCTCCTATTATTCATCAACAACCCAACTCAGGAATCCCAGGCATGAAATTGATATCAGGTATGAAAGAAAATACAAATATATTTTTGTAGGGAGCCACAAGGGATTTGTGCTGAATCAAATTAGAGGAAATGCAAACCCATGAGAGAGAATGTGAAGCAACGGATATCTGCATGTTAGGTAATAGGCCTAGTAAGACCCCTTCCACTACTGCAATTCCACCTTCCATGTGGTTCCCTATAAAACCCTATGCACAACTCTCCATTCCTTGTAATACACCGCATTATCTTCCATTGTATTCAAATATATGATGGGGGATTCGTACGTCGTCATTATCACCATGATGCATTTCACATCGCCGTGCCAGTATGTCTGTCGCACTACCCTCATGCAAGGCCTTATAGGATCAACAGTGTCATTAGAGGAAATTTGGGGTCTAAAATGGGCCTTATAAGAAAACGTGCCAATAATAAATTTTGTGAGTTGGAATTCAGGAACCAATAGAATTTCAATAAAATGAGTCAACAATAATGGTTGAATTGACATATTTGTCATAAAAGAAAATTATTTTTTTTGTTCGTATTTTTTACATCTCTCCTTCTGTTTTTACTCAAATTCCGAGCGAGAGAGATCGTTGGATGCGGAATTTAATTCCACATCCAACAAGTGCCCACACTGCATAATTTTGACGGACCCTGCTACCCCAAAAATAAGAAATACCTGAAAAAACGTGATGGTGACATCATCATGACGTTTTTTCAGGTATTTCTTATTTTTGGGGTAGCGAGGTCCATCGAAAGCATGCAGTGTGGGTATTCGTTGGATGCAGAATTAAATTCCACATCCAACAAGCTCTCTTGCTCGGAATTTGAGTAAAAATAGAGGGAGATATGTTTAAAATACGAATAAAAAAAGTAGTTTTTTCATTCTCCCTTTAAAATTAATAACTATTATTTTATTATTTTAACTACTATTTTATTTTAGACCTCAAATTTCCTCTAATGATGATGTTTATTTTTTCCTTTTTGTAATAACAGAACTAAATTCATTGGTAATATTAAGTTTTCAAAAAATTCACTCACTTCATCTCAATTAAATTTTTGAAACCATCAAGCAACAACTCCTTAATTCTTGTCCACAGATCTAAATATTTTCTAGAGTCCTTTATCAATGTCAAATACATAATTTTGGATTTCTTTATTGTTTCATTGAACAGTTATTTGGGAGAATCTGAAATTGGTATTTATTTTAATTTTGGTGTGTGTAGGCCAACCATGTGTAGGGGTGAGTTTGATTGGAGGAGTGAAGGAAACTGAGGGGATGTTAGAATTTTGTGGAGAGCATAACATCTTTTGCATGATAGATAAGATTTCAATGGCCAATGTAAACCAGGTAATGTAAAGATTGGCAAAGGGAGATGTCAAGTACCATTTTGTAATTGATGTAACTCAAGGTTTTCAAGACTGATTGGAGATTGATGAGTGCAGTGTCATTTTTACTATTATGAAAGTTAAATAGAAAAAAATAAGATATATGAATGCTTTGAAATTTTGTTAAGACAATCCATTCATATGTCTTTTTTTTTAATTTGATAGACAAGATTATGGATTTATTGAGCAACATGAATCTCAAAGGATGGATAGTGTGATAACTAGAATAAATAAATGGTTTATTATGTGGTGCTTATTCATATTCATGTCTTTGTTATTATTAAATTTTAATAATACATTTTTTTTAAATGGTAGCATTTATATTGATGTAATCTCTTTCAAAATTAATAATATGTTTAGCTTTGATAGTATGTTTATACTTATAGTTTCACTATGAACTCCCTAAATCACCTTGTATACATTATATCCGTTTCCGGTATGTATTATAGTTACAGCTTCAATGGATTTGATTGCCAATATATTGTTTTTGTGTACTAGTTTTTGGACCTACCTTTTGTACCTCCTTACTTAGATCCCTCCACAAGAGGGCCAAGAATTATGCGTGGGGTAAATTAAAGTGATAGAAACTGCGTAAACTTTATGTCTATCTGAACTCCTATTCCAGAATTCAGTTACCTTGAATTTTTTGGGAAAATTTCTAGATATATTGTTGTAGTGTGCAGAGGTGTATGAGTTTATGTCACAATGAGTTTATTTAAGAGATTATGCATTGTATTGTCATGTCAAGTTAGAAAAGAAAAATCAGTTGGGATGATTAACATTGAGTTTATTTAAGAGATTATGCGTTGTATTGTCATGTCAAGTTCGGAAAATAAAAATCAGTTGGGATGATTAAGATTGTAGTTCATATATAACTTAATTACATACTCTCAAATGTAAATTAAAAAATAAGTCTTATGTGATCAATAGAAACATAAACTCGTATCTATGTAGATTATAAAGGACCAAGAGAGAGCTTAATATTTAGAAATGTGGTAGCGTTGAAGACCTAAAATTCCAACAAATGAAACAAATGCCGCTCAGCGAGAAGATGGAACAAGTCTTTTGCATATAGCGTTTACAGTGTTATACTAGTTTTCTTCCAATTTACTTTGCTTTCTCTCTATCTCTCTGCATGGATATTCTCTCTTGCTTAGTGGACTCCAGTTGAAAATACTTACATGTTTTAAATCCTGACTTATTTGTCTTATTCAACTTTTATGAGTAAACAGCCAGAAAAGTATATGTTTTGGTTTTGATTGATATTTTTCTTTATATGTTTTGGTTTTGATTGATTTTTTTTTCTAAACTAAAAATCTCCATAGTTAAAGGATGGGTTTGGGCCTAGAATAATTCTACGTTATGGCATGTTTCAATCTCAAAGTCTATGACGTAGATCAAGACCAACTCAATGTTGAATGAATATTTTTTTTGGCTATCCAAGAGATGTTGTCACTAAGTTTATTAATTTTGAATAGAAGATGTTGTCACCAAACTGGTTGGTGGGTGCTAGCTCAATGGTAGAGCAGTTGCATTATATAATACAAAAGGTTGGTGGTTACTGCATCAATCATAAATATTTACATTCTATAACTACTACATTGAGGAGTATTGAGACAATATTTTTGTAAATTGTTTTGACTTAAAACAAAACCAAAATTGTGTATTGTCTTAAATATTGTCTTTAACACGGTGTTTTAAACTATTTTCTTTAATTTAAGACAATAAATTAAATTAAAGACAATTTAAACTAAAGACAATAGTTTAAGAAAAATACTTAAAACAATAGTTTAAGACACCCAATTAAACAATATTTAAAACAATACACAATTTTAGTTTTGTCTTTAATTAATACAATTTACAAAAATATTGTCTTAATACCCCTCCACCCTCCAGGTAGTAGTGTCTGAAGTCTTCATCACTGATCACTCTTCACATAACCTTATCACTCTTCATTCTTTACATAATCTGATCCTTATTATTTTTGTGAATGGACGTTTCTTCAATTTCTCTATTGCTAATACGTCCTTGTTGGGTTGGGCCTGTATTCAGGGTTTGTCGTAATTAATGTCGTTCTAAAAAACAATATTTAATCAATCAATAATAATGTCATTTATATATAAAGGAAGGACTTACTTTTTGCTGAAGTACAAAAGTGTTTGAAAAATGAGTAAGCCAAAGATTGGTTTTATCGATAAAAGTCTCTTTATAAGTAAAAAAAAATATGAGAAGTGTTTTGGGGCGTTTTAAAAATTCCAAAAACTGATAAAAACCAGCCAAAAACAGATAAAAAAGTCTCCTGTCTAGACAACTCGATTAAAAAATATTATTTTTACAAAATTCTTTGGGCTGTGAGTTCCAAAGGAAGAACATCTCCCTAGCGTTTTAATTTCCGTTCCGAACTTTTTTAAAATGAGTTTTTTTGAGTGGGGTATGGGTCTCACTTTCGCTAAATCCCATATCTTTTGACTAGCGTGAGGTCTCTCATTGGTGGCATGTATATATGTGGAAGGGCGTCTCAGTCACAGAAAGACTTATGCATTTTGATTTGGCATTGCGCAAAGTGTAGGGCGACTTCACCTACCTCAGTTCCTTCCCATTTTTTTGTTGTTGCTTGAGAGCTAGAAAATCTCAGAAAAGTATATGCAAGCGTTGAAATTAAAATTATGTTGTATAGTTTACCAGAGATTATATCTTTTATTGAAATTAAACGGTTGAGAGATCTTAATGTTGAGAATCAATCCAAGCAACTAATTGGTTTTGAGTATTTCTATCAGAGGAGCGCTAGGAAATCTCTTTAATTGATGATAGAGGAACCCAAGCAATATCTTTGTTAGGATCGATTCCATGCTTCTTGGTTATTCCTGCTATCCTTTAGCTGTTACCATGAGAGCTAGGGTGACTCGTTTTGGACGTTGATTCCTTTCTTGTTAATTACGTTGCGTTGGTAGCCTTATTGTTAGGGAGACTCCTTGTGGAGGATCAGCCAAAGGGAGATATTGTTGACAGTGATGTCTTTCCTCCGAAAATATGAAGGTTGGGCGATACCTACTACATGATGCGTATAGTTAAACTTTGTTTGGTAGAAAAGGCTCAGTGATCTCTAAATAACAAAGACTCCACCTATGGATTTGGATGAATGATGTTTATTTATGAGCTCAAACTAATAGGGGATTCCTTCGAGCTGACCGAGTAATTGCATTGATAATCAACCCATGTGGATCACCTTTTTGTTGTTTAATGCTTTTGCAATCTTAACTAATATTGTTTGTTGAATAAGGGTATTGCATTGGAGCCGCAACTAATGCCCCCACCATTTATTTTAAAGTATTTCTTTAGGGTGTGTTCCTTTTATTGTCCTTTTATTGTTAATATGGTTGACGTGCATGGTATCGCCATCTTTGCACTTTAGAAATATCGTGGGGACAATTGTTTTCCCACTTGCGTTAGAGATCAGAATGCTTTTCCCTTTTGTCTTTGCATTCCAATAGTTAATGTGTAGATCTCAATAGTTAATAGAAAAGCTGTTTTGTAGTGGAAGAGTTTTGGACTCTAAATCTCTTGCATCATGTATAGAGTTGCTCGGTGGGGTTCCGTCTTTTTCTTAGCTTCTCAGTTTCATGGTGATATCTGTGCTTTGTTTCTCAGTTTAATTGTGATAGTTGTGCTAATAATTAAACAGCATAATTAACCTATGGTTGGGAAAAATATGGTAGAAGCTGCTTTAAGTCATTTAGGACTTTTCATTGTGGATAAGTTGTAACAAACCTAAAAATATTAATTAAAAAAAAAACTAAGATGCATTACTTCTATACTAATTTAGTAGATTTTTATATTTTACTTCTCTTCTTTCTAACATCTTGTATTGTTAGTTACGACACCTCTAATGAAAAACAATGGCTAGCTAGTTTCAGAACGTGAATGTGCAACAATGTCTAGGCACATGATGTGCTCTGTTTATAGTTTTTCTTTATTATTTTATCTTTATACTAGGCTAAAAGTTAGCCTAAGGCATGGGAGACTTTCCATGGTCTTTGTTACGGAGAGAAACTTCTATGGCTTGGGGGTACCACAACAAACAGTATGACACCAGAAATCAATCATTTCGAATATGCAAGAGCAATAAAGACATCTAACATTAAGGGATATGAATCGTACCTTATTCGAGATAGTACATCCGCTTTGAGGTTTTCCAACACGTTTGCATTCCCAATTCGCTCTCAACAACAACAAACAAGACAAGCATGATATATATCAACGTGTTAGAGCTACTCTATCATATATAATCAATCCTGTATAAGAAAATAAATACATCAATGGATACAATATTCATATTTATGTAGATGTATTGGATAGGAAATGCATTTTTCTATTAATAAAATAGAGATACAATAGTGACAAACTCTATCGGAACGTCTATGAACTAGATAAAATGAGTCCTCCTCATCGGCCTCCACCACTTCAATCATGTATCTCTTGATGGAAAGATTACAAAGCAAAGGCAATCATGGGAAGAGCGTCATTGTGTGCTCTAAAGGGTAAAGGGATGCAAACTCAAGCATAAGCAAAATGAGGAAACAATGGACTATAGTTTCCTTACTCTTTAATTTCTTCTGCTTCAATGTATCCAAGAGGATCAATATATAACACTCTAAATAGGCAATGGAGGGTCGAGTCCGAGCATTCTCAAGGCATATGGAAGGCCAAGAGTCAAGTTATTTGGGACTCTATCAGGAAAACTCAAAAAATATTTGTCTTCATGCCCACTTCCCGATGTACATGGGTTTGAGATCAAAAGCTGCGTATACACGTGATTATAGCTTAAAACGTTGCGTATAGGCATTAGCAGGTGATTTTTTGGGACTTTCTTGGAACATCAAAGTATGATATAGGTAAAGGGGGTCTAAGGAGTCTGTAGAGAGACATAGAAGGACAGAAAGGTGTGATATACCAAGTGTGGTAAAATAAGCTATAACAGATGCCCCCTAATGTGTGAGGTTGGAGGGGTAACATGATGGCCGAAATACATTATATCCATCCCGAAAGTAGAGTAACGAAGACCCAGGTGGAAGAACCAGCCACTCATGAGTACAATACAATGATCAATCTATGCATCTGACTGCAAACACATATAGAAGTCATGGACACATAAGAGTACAATGGCCACGAATAGGCATGATATACAAATGTCATGTGTGGTCATCGCCACATACAATATACAATGAATAAATATCTCCATAGTGGATGAAGATATCTAATAACAGACTTGAATCTAACCACAAGAGCAGACATCTCATGAATACTAGCAAGATCAAGGAGGTAGAATATATGGAATGCCACCAAGCTTAAAGGTCTTCTATGCAAGCTACTACCAATACATGTCCTACCATGTGCATAAAATTGTCAAGGTTAAACATGGTAGTCCATTGTCTGATTGTCGGTCATTGATGTATACCATTAACACACGCAAGTTAACTCACCGATAATGAAAATGGGAATCACGGTACAAAGTGAAATCTAATAAGTGTGAATAAATGTGTTGAGGTCGAACACTTAAAAGACTCCATCGATCAAGGGACATTGATGTATTCCCAAAACTATTGACAGTGAGATTACAACTTGATATACAAGGGAGTCCCTATGGGGAATGGCCAGTATAAAGTTCAAGAGGAGTATGAATCTCTTGCTCAAGGTCATGGAAGGACTATAAGGGAATCCCAAAACCTGAAGGAGGAGTCTCAACATGGGTACAAAATAGGTGTGAAATAAGACCTATCTAGGGTACCCATGTATGGGAAAGTACTACCACTCACACAATGTCACTTCTAATAGCAGTATGAAAGTTGTATGACATCATGAAGCAAGTTTGTACCTAAGGTTAAGATGAAATGGTCATAAGGCCATGCAAAATGCAAGCGAATGTGAAATCCTAACCTATATGCCAGTTCAGACATTATACATGTGATAAACACGAACGAATCAAAGACTCAGCCAAAATGTGCTCAAATCGGGCCGCTACAACATAACATAAGACCAAACAGTCCAAACTATAGGAAAATGGGTAAAAATTCCAAAAGAAATTCTATAAAATAGAAAAAAAAACTTTTACCACACCATTTCGAAATTTACCCCATGTAGTGTTTTGAACCAAAAACTTGAGAAGATGATTCTGGGAGCCTCGGTCCAAAAATCCAACACTAGCTGGATCAAGTAGATACTCATTCCATTCTCATTCATTTCAATGTTTTTATTTTTATTGTTAGTGGTCTATTTTTTATTTTATTCCATCCCAAAATAGATGGTTTCGGCCCATTGGGAAAATCAACTAATTTTCACGTATAAGGCTCGACATATGGGGGAAAATCCTTGATACCCATGTATGTACATAGTTGTTTTGAAAACAACCACGTAGAAGGCCACATTTAATAATTCCAAGGGAAAAGACTAATGAAACTTTGAATTTCTTGTGCAACATGGTTCTTGAGTGGAGAGAACATGAGCATGAAGATGTTGATAGGACTATGCAAGCTGACTTAATGGATCAACAAGCTTTGATGGCTTGCAGTTTGTACAAATTATGGTGTCTTGGTAGCTTTAGGGAAAAACCAATACTACTCGAAATGCTGGTAGACTACTGGGATCATGACACGGAGACATCCCAGTTGGACGGGATGCCCCTCAGCCTTGAGGTTGATGATATCCTGCATAGGGGAAGTGGTGAACCTACGATCTCGTGGGATAGGAGGTGGCCTCACTATTGGGAATATATTGAAGTTTATTTCCTCCCAGTTGTGGAAAAGGTTGGAATCCATATCCCAACCATTAGAGGAATTTTGGGGTCTAAAATGAGCCTCCTAAGGAAAATAATAAAATAATAGTTAAAATAATAAAATAATATTGATTAATTTTGAAGGAAGAAAGAAAAAAACTACTTTTTGTGTTCGTATTTTCGACATATCTCATTGTGTTTTTACTCAAATTTCAATCGGGAGAGCTCATTGGATGCGGAATTTGATTCCACATCCAACGACTACCCAAATTGCATACTTTTGACGGACCCCGCTACCCCAAAAACAAGAAATACCTGAAAAAACGTGATGATCATGTCATCATAACATTTTTTCAGGTATTTCTTGTTTTTGTGGTAGCGGGGTCCATCAAAAGTATGTAGTGTGGGTACTCCTTGGATGTGGAATCATATTCCCCATCCAACGAGTTCTCTCGATCGAAATTTGAGTAAAAACACAATGAGATATGTCAAAAATATGAACAAAAAAGTAGTTTTTTTTAATGACAAATATGTCAATTCAACCATTATGGTTGATTTATTTATTGAAATTCTATTGGTTCTTGAATTCCAACTCACAAAAACTTATTTTGTCACGTTTTCTTATAAGGCCCATTTTTTACCCCAAATTTCCTCTAATGAAAATTGATCAAGAACCTAGGGCTAAAGGCCATTCTATTGATTCTCGAGAGGATAGCACGATTGGAGTCCCTCCACTAGGATTCTAGGTCATTGATGTTCTATGCGGTGGAGTGCATGAGTCCAACCATTTATGATTGGATTACCTTGCTGCTGAGCAACATGAAGCAACAAATCCCATACTACAAGATGGGAAGGGTGAGAAACATTGGCTTCGCAAGCATCTTGAGTGCTTTCTTCTTTGAGCGTGTACTTGGGATAAGACCAAGAGTTGAGATTACCCCTCATGGTGCTCGGTATCCAACACAACTATGTTGAGCAAATGTGATGCAGAGACTAGGAGGGGACCAAATGGCCAATCCCTACCCAAAAGACTTCTTCCTCTAGTGGCGTAGGTAGATCATTGCCATAGACGACTACCACTATGAGGCGATAGACATACGTGGAGACCCTCACATTCCCATTTCACTAGGCTCCACATACAAGGAGATAGGTAACAATCTCGACTCAATTGTTTTTTTGAATTATTAATTTTTGTGTTTTTTTATATAGTGAAATCATAATACATGTTTTTGTGTGATGACATATATTGATACTTTTCATGTATAGGTATATGTTGGACCTAGATGGTTAGATATTTTCCCTCGACATGGTTAGAGGGGGAGAGGTTATGATATCATAGTTATGGATGCGGAGTGTACGCTCCAAAGAATTCACTCAAACTTTGTGTGACTAATAGATAAAGTACCCATGGCTCAAGTCAAGGACTTGTTTGAGGCTATGGAATGCTAGTTTCTGGGTATACCCCGAGCATGAGTTCATTTATTCCAATGGCTAGCTAGAGCCATGGTGTGCTATCATGACCAGAACCATCCTCCATAGGCTTAGAGGCTTGGATATATTTTTTGTTATGATGACCATCTAGTATATTTTGGTGGCTCAGAAGCCCCACTTTTGTATATGATAGTATGTATTATGGAATCTCATTTTAAACCATATTTTAATGAAAAATACTTATGATGAACCACTAATATAAAATGTTAAATTAACGACTAAGAGATTGACTAAAATCCGGCTATAAACGACTATTTTTGAGTCGGTGACTAATAGTAGCTAATTTCCACTGTCTGACAGCTAGTCATATTTCACTTAGTCATTAATAGCTTGACTAATTCGTCATTGATTTAGTCATTAACAATCAATGATTTAGTCATTGATAGTCAATTATTTTGTCATTGATTTAGTGATGGATTTAGTCATTAATTCAGTTACTGATTGTAGCAATTAATGACCAAATATATGACTAAATAAACTGCTAGATGATAACATATTAATGACTAAGATAAATATAACTATATATAAAAAATTTGTTACTAATAGTCATATATATGTGAATTTAGTCGTTTTTGTAGTTACAAATTTATAATAGGGTACAGAGGAATCCAGCCACCAACCTCCTTCCTATAATTAGGAAGGTGCTCTACCATTGAGCTAGCACCCTTTAAGAAGTTATTGCTTGATAATGATAATATTCAAACAAATTTTTCATTATTCAAGCATACACAGTAATGATTATGAAGTTACGATAGATCCTTAATGGCTTCTCCATTAATAGTCCTTTAAGTCATTTTTGCGCTAAATAAATCCATCTGAAAGACTTGAAGGACTATTACAAGATAAGCTAGTATTTATCTATAGTAACTTGATAATCATTCTTTTTATATGTTAATTCATTACATTCTGCACAAACAAATATTTTCAATGATAACCAGTTAGCACTCACAAAACACACCAATCAAACATCCCCTCTTGAAGGGGAAATGCAATTCTTATACCCACCAAATTCCTTTTGATTGCAATCTTACGACACATTTTACAACCACCCAATATAGTCAAAACTATTGGAAAATATGTGAGAGTTTCAACAAACTCATTTTTAAAATAAATAATCGTGGAAAATAGAAAACCCTAAAACAATGTACTATTACAATTGTTACATAATAAATCCTTATGGCAACACAAACTCTTAATGCAAAAATCGATTATCAGTTGATTCACCAAATGATTTCAATTTTGGGTTATGATGATTTCAAATTTGGTTTATGAATATTGGGATTAGAGAGAATCATTGTTGATACAAAAAATCTTTTATGTATTGTCACAACAATAGACAAATAATATTATAACGATCATTGTGTAGTATATACACATATTTGGTCTTTAATGAATACAATTAAGAACGCTATTTCACTGGATTGCATTGTAGCCATTGTTTTCCACTACTAAAATATCTTTGACATGCCTTTACATGACCTAATATAGACAACCCTTGCATTGTCCTCCACCATCTTTGCTTCAAAGTTGTGAATTCGCAATCACACATGGGAAAAAATGTCCGCAACCACATATGGGAAAAAATGAAAAAAAATAATCGATGGCCATGATTTAGAGTGAAACTGACGACTTAAAAATATGTTCTTCCAAAATCCTTTGGTTTGTTCTTGGCATTTGCCCCCAATTCTCTTGAGATCCAACTGCAAGATTTTTATCATTCAAGCTAGCATTATATTAGGATTTTTAACTGAGAGAATAACAAGCACAAAAATCAAACACAAGAGACAATAGACACAAAAAATTTCTTCGGGGAAACCATAAAGGATAAAACCCTGCAACTTCCTCGGAGATAGAATCAACACCAAAATTTTAACCCAAAATAGTAAGATGATCTCCTAACAGCAGTAGTCTCTCTCTCTCTCTTGTCCTAGCTTCTTCTTCTCTCTCAGTTATGCAATACAACTGAGTGCGAGTGAATGTGTGATAAATAGAGAGGCCCGCCCTCTATTTATACTAGTTCCTAACTTGAAAATAACTCACTAGGGCCGACCTATATAGGAGATTCTAATAACCCTATGGCCCCACAACTATGGTAATTTTAACCCTTGATTAATAGGAAAGGTTACCCTCTATGACTTTTCATGACTTGTTTACATTATTGAAGCTCCCAATAGGAACAATATTGGGGCATGGCATGACACAATTAAATTACAGATACTTCTCGTAATAAACATCGGGGTACAATACATAGAATATACAAGTGAATACATTCCAAAGTTACAAATACATCAACACCAACTTCACTGACGATAAGACATACACTATCCTTGTAATGTCATCATGATATTGATTCCTCCATTTAATGGGAGAATAGAAGTTAACATAAAATTTGAAGTTAAAATAAAATATGGTTATCTAGAAGATAACCAATTAGATGCTTTTTAGTTATTATCCCTGGACTCTTTTACGAGGAAAGTTGAAGAGAATGAGACAAATTTGTTCTCCCATAATTTAGCCTCCCTACTAACACAAAATTCCTCAATCTTCTTGATGGCCTTCGAAGTATTTTGAACAACATTTCTATCATATCTCTCAGGCCTGTTTCTTCTTCTCTCAAACGTTAACGTTGATGTCTAAACATGAAGTTTTAGACAACACAACCCTCATGTGTGCTACCCCTATGCATTTATATGCTAGGGAAGCAGCTGGAATTTCTTTATTTCTCTCATATGTTAAGGCACAAAACTTGTAAAGGTAATAGAGAAGCTAACCTACCAATATTTGAATCAGGATGACTATATTTCAAAATTTCCTGAGAAATTTCCAAAAGTAAAGATAATGTAGTGTCCTCACATCTAGATTGACTAATGAAAAAATGGATAAAAATTTCAACTCAAACTCTAAGAGCTTATGAGACTCACTCATAGAGCCTGGAAGGATCTATATACACCTTCATATCCTGAGTTGTTTCTCCATGCTTCTCATTGTCAAAGTTGCACACCTCCAGTAATGAAGCACCATGAATAAATTTTAAAGCCACTCGAAAGTAATACCATTGATTTCAAGGTCGCCACCTCTCATAGTGTGCAACATCTATTGCAGCTATGTTAGACTTCTAAGGAAGTTATCCTTTAAAAAATTGTATTGCATCAAATTACAAGAATAATTTTAGGCTATGTATAGATGGAGCAATAAGGATAATTAACGTCAAGCAGACCTTCAATATGTCTGCAGAGTGTTTCAGATCCTTGGCCTCTTTCAATGCATAAATTCATGTAGCATTCCCATGTTCTATTCTAATAGGACTTGTAGCAACTGCTCCATCAGTATCCCTTCTTGTAACTCCATTAGATGCAATAGGTCTCACACCATGCATCGGTGGTCCGTGCAAGTTATTAGATTTTCTTGATTCTCTGGAGAATGTTGACAATTCACCGTTATAGACATCAACTGTTGCTTGGGCATTGACCTTATTAATAGAATTATGTACCTCTCACTCACTTTCATTCTTGCACTTTCCTTGCATTGCATCACCCTCTAACACAAAGGAGGAAGACATCATTGTGAATTTTTTTTAAGAATTAAGCACAATGATTTATGCTCTTGATGGAAATGCAGAACACACAAAATAACAAAAGTTTAAATGAAAATATAAAAAGTGCATCACATTATAGATATATATCAAAGCACATAAAAAGAATCCCCAGAAGAAATCGAAATCAAAAGAAAGGATTTGCAGAGGCATACTTTTATCAGGAGTATTCAATTTTGGCTTCCATTTTTCTTGTTGTTTGGACTTATGTACTCATGCGACAACATCATCCCTCTTCATTGCTTGGTGTCATATGTGTGTTCCTAATTGAACCTTTTCTAGATATTGTGGACCTACATCATTTAAGCTCTTGCATCACCTTGAACAAAATACTCCTAGCATCAAAAAACTTTGGATAATGTAGGAAATAAAAAACCAATATTTTACAAATTAGTATGTCATCAATGATGCATTTCAATAATACGGATTTAAATAAATTTCCTATCCAAGTTGTAAGACTCCAAAAATGGAAAGATAAGCAAGATCGATTGAGGAAATACTAAATTGCAGCTAATGCAACTAATGGTTTAAATATGTTAATAAATAGTTAAGAAATTTATGAATATGATGGTTAAAAAGTAACCTACTTCAAATATGCACTGTATAGCAATCAATCAAAAATAGATGGCACCAACTCAAATAAACTATCAATTTTCTTCCATTGATAAATGTTTCCTATACAACAAATGCTTTTGTCATACATGCATATAAATTTGGCTAGCTCTTATTGCCACTACATTAGCACTGGAATATTTCTTGAACCCCATCCTCTATTATAATATCATGTTCACATGTACAATATTTCCTTGCATTTTATAGCGATCTGGAACACAGAAGAAAAATGTAGCTAGAAATTATTCATGTTACAGGATACCATCTTCACCACGTAAAAATGCCAAAGAAGAGATTAAAAAGTGAATTGCAGAATACAAACAGGAAACATTGAACATGTGATTGTTAACATGGATGAAGTTGCAACTCATTCAAATCCTCAAAACCGATAAAACAAATTCATATGTTCTTCTTACGAAAGGAAATGGTCCATCATTACTGGCATTTTTATGCTAGCACCGACCCGTGGGCCTGCATTGGAACTATTCCAAAAGTGCAATATGATCAAATGACCATTAAAGAGAAAGAAGACCTATGTATTTACATAGGCTCTCCTCATCCAAAATCTCTAGCAGGGACTCCACCATAATGAGTCTGTTGCAATGAAAATATTTTTGTTAATGACTAATGAATCAAGTAATGTGTCATAAAAGGAACTACACTATATTATCACTTTGCTTAACTAAATACCATGTGAAAACTGTGCACCAATTCCAATATTTAGCATCCACATGTGACGAAATGAATATAACAAACACCGTTCAGTTCGTAAATAAAATCTAATAATTTCCCACAACTTTTAGAGCCAATTAAATGAAATGATTTATAATATAACCCTTGGAACATCCAATGACTCTCTTCAACACCATGCCAGTGACATTACCATCAAAATACATCTGTGAAACCAAAATCTAATTAAAATATTGATTGGATTTACATGTATAGAAAATATAATTGAGAGTTCCAAGAAAATCTCTAGTACAGTTGGTTAATAAAGGTTCATTTTTTGCAAGGCCCATTCTTCTTTGTTGATGCTATAAACCTTGCCCTACTTTCCCTACTCCTACCACCATTCTTGCAGAGGAAGAATATGCACTAACATGAAAAGGGATTATATTAGAAAATACATATTGAAATGGATTAATTATATTATTCGAAAAGATACATTGCATTGAGTTTGAACATGCTCAATTCAAAAAAAAAGTATTAATGTTTACAAGTACAATACCTTCTTATTGTTTCAAATCACAAACATTAAGGAAAAAAGATTTAAAAATGATAACATATAGGACTAAGCTTGGATATCATACATCAAAATTAGAGATATTACCAGAGGTATTTGATTTCAAAGCTTGCTTGGAGGATGTAAGATCGCAAGGGGATCTGTTGTTAAGTCTAGATGTGAAGGCTCAACTTTTCCATTTGTAAGAAGAGCATGAGGGGTGCTGAAATACAATTTAGATTACATTATTAAAGGACACCAAGATAGCTCTATTTTGGCCTTATAGTATACACATTTTAATAAGAATGTAACATTCCACCTTCTTTTCTCTGAAACCAACAAATATACTTTGCAAAAAGAATCTCCAAGAACAGACCTTGAATGAATTGAGTTGAAATCACCACAAACTAACATAGCTATGTGTACACTAGCATATATTTTTTCCAATCCTTTAAGAATACTATGAACCTAATAACAAGAAAACACATTACTTGAAATTTTTTCTAGCATATTTGCATCAATAACCTCAAATATAAAAGACACATTGGAAGAAGAAGCACACCTTCCAGAGTTTGACATCCTTGAGATCTGGATTGGCATTTAAGTGTGTACTAGCTTGAATTACGAAATCCATATATGGATGTCAATTAGTCACATATGACAAGCATAGTGCCCGTAAAACCTAGAATATTTTCATCTTGGCATACTATATAAATGTTGAATTATAAAAAATTGAGCAAGTTATTGCTCAATAATGGAGATCAAAATAAGAACATTTGCAAATGTGAAACCACGAAATACATCCTATATGTGTGAGGGTTCCATTCACTTATAAAACACCTATTATGTTTCTCTTAAAACTAATCTCCAAAGAATGAATCGACCAACCCAAACAACATACCACATACCACACAAAGAAGTTGACGTTTTCATGGTTCCAGGACATCAATCCTATGGTTAGTTTCCTTTGCCTCCAAAACTACGATGAGAGCAATGTTATCCAGCTAGTAATCATTTTAGTATATAATGTAGATCAAATCTCCACAAATCAAAGGAAAGCAAAAAAAAATCATCTTAAATCGACAAGGATGCCATCGAACCTTCAACAACCGACCGAGAGCAGCCTTTTTTTGAGCTAATGGAGCCACAACTTATGTCAAAGACTGTGCATCTTTATTGAATTCAACCTAAGGATAGAAGAACTAATGAGACATAAAAACTTCATGACTGGTAAATGAGCTACGAGGATATGACTAATAGGACAAAAAACTTTACCTCATATAGCGATCTCGTCGGAAAAAAGTTGCACAACCATCAAATGAATAGGTTGTGCCAGTATAAAACTGCAACCCAAATAGATATGTTATTTCATTTTCTGGTCTACTTCTCAAGAAATATGGAACTTTCACCAAAAAAATATTAGGTAATCAGAAGTCAAACCTCTGTTGTATTCTTCTTATAAACGACTACGTACCCATGTGTTTTTAATTCAGGTGCAAAGAAATCCTCAAAATGATCACTCTAAACCTACATCATTACAAAAATATAGAAATCAACTAAAATCTAAATCAATTATATCTTAAAAAAGAACAAAAATTCTATAGATGGTATAGTTGTAACACCTAGACACTCAAATTCTAATATAGATGAAAGAAAAGCGAAGTGAACAGATATATTATGCATTCTTTATGCCAAAAAATGAAATCATATATGAAAACGTTTTCTAGGATGTTATTCAATCCAATACAGTTCATGAATGTCAAAGTCAAAAAAAATATGACATAGCTTGCCTGCCAAACAATGGCATCACATCTACACTCATTCTTTATTAATGTTTTAGTATTGTGCCAAGAGATAATAATACTTCTTGAAGGAAAATAATATCTTCCTGATAACCAACAATTTCATGCAACAAGTTCTGGTGACAATAAGGCCATGAAAGATACTAGCGAGGACAATAGATGTACATGTCACTAGTTGCATATAGATAAGAAAGTACATTATATGAGAGCACAATGAAAGTTTCAGAAGCTGTAGCACATATTTCTAACTCAATATTTTCAATTCCATTAACTGCATTGATTAGAATCATGCATCGAGGTGTAGGTGAAGGGGCTGGGATAACACAAGAAGTATGGAGTGTGTTGTCGAGACCTATTGGTATTCTTGTGGTTGCATCAACTGCCACACATTCTAGCTTTAGAGCATGGCCAACATCATCAATTGTTGGTGTATATGTCCTTGAACATCCAAATTCATACCATGTCTGAACCGCACCCCTTTTAGAAACATTAGGAGGGTTTAACAAGGCAGAACCATTGCTTAGAGTTGCATTTTGAATACGTGCGCTCAAAGTTGAACTAACCATTCCCCTTGTTCTTACAAATCAACCAAACAATTCATCGTCCTTATTTTAATTCTCATGAACTACACTAGCTGCTCGTGCATGCAATGCACAGTGGTGACACCATGAATCAGAGAATCACTTTGGTGAACAGTAATAACTCTTTGAAACAGGTATCATCCTTCACACAACCGAAGCATTACAGAGTGGTTGGATCTAATGGATGGACACTGTAGAATGTAACCTTTTGTCACTTTGTATACAATACCTATAACAATATATTGTGCTTTGTCAAATGTTGCCACTCAGAAAAATAGCCTTTTCAAAAAAGATGATCAAAGGAAACAACATATGCAAAAATTAGTAGACTTAAACAAGGACAATGTTAAAATACCCAAATCGAATAATAGCATATAGAATAAAATGATCAGTAAGCAATAAGGATTTAGAAAACCTAAAGCTTCCATAAATAGCTAATATCTAAAAAATAAAAGAGATTTTAGATGTCCTTATACACACTTCCATTAATAACAATACATTCAAACGTTAAAATTTATCAAATTTTTAGGTCAACATCATAGTTTTGCATTTTTTATCATATAATTGAAAACAGATCATTGGAATAGAAAAAATAGAGTGTTTTCACTCTTTGATGTAAGGATAAAAACACATATATGATATGACTTATAAGATGGTGACTGGAAATGCTTATCTTCATACTGTACCAACTGCTACACAAAATTTAAAACGTATCCTTAAAATAAGAATATATAGGGCTGAAGGAAAGTGTTGGTGCTTACAAGCCTTATAGAGGGTTTGATTCATATAAGATGCCACTATGTTGGCTCTAAATCTGTTAAGTTTGATGCGAGCTATGAATGCACCCTCTAGTATTCCCTTAGAAATTGGTGTTACTGTTGATCGCTACAGTATTGAAGATTGTCCCTGGCAATACAATATTCCTAACCTAAATACCTATGCAATTTGTGGTTCCCTCATCCATCTATAGGGTGACTACTGCCATGGATGAGGAGGCAATAGCGAAGAAGCCTCTAGGCGAAGCGAAACAGCTGTTGTCACATAGAATTCTTCAGTTGAGGGTGCATGCGTGTTTAGAACCTACACGTTGAGGGTGCCAATGCTTTTCTATGGGGTGCATGCTTGCATGTTCCAATGCTTTTATTTGGATCAAGTTCCAATTCTCTTCACGACAATGTACAAATTCCAACAGGGAAAACATAGGTAAAAATAGAAGATTCAGAAAATTTGTTGCAGAATATAGTTGGTACCTCACAAAATGGATTATCGAACCTTGCCTTACCATAAGCTAAGTGTGCTTACAATTCTAGTTTAGACAAATCCATAGTTCATAATCGTACTACCTCGAATTATTTATGGAAAAAATAAAAAACCAGTTTCAAACTTAGTGGAACTATCAACTTTCAATTGATGCATATGTCTAATGGGAAGATTCTTGCTGCCTATTATTCATTTAATGTAGCACCCTGCTTTATGTAGAGGTATTTTTTGTTGTAAGCTCCTCTCATCAATCAACTAGACAAAAAAATTTGGAGTAATCTCAAAACTTATCAGGGAACCTTTCATGTCTCCCTTCCTCTTTTTGTTTTGTCTCTGGAAAATTGACAGTGCTTAAGAGAACATTAAACTCTTAAATCATGTTGCAAGTGAAATTAGGAATGGAGTTTATCAAAAAGAAGAACACGAGGGATTTCATAGCAGCTAGTGCCAAATCAAATAAACAGACTCCTGGACTACCCAAATTGCAACAATATTTTCAATATGGATTTTTTTGGGCCTTGGGTTGACAATGACAAGGCTGCAAGGACAAAATTGGCAATAGGAAATGTCACTAGGAATGTTGACTTCTCAGTTGTGAAATCAGTGGAGGTTAATGGTGGTTTTCCCAGGTACCAAGGACTCCCACCAGTGTTTGATACCACTAGGAAATACTAGAATATACTTTTAATAAAACATTCCCAAGTACAAGGACTACCAAGAATACTTATTATCAATAAGTGATCCTAGAAGTTCCCTTTCCCAAAGTTTAACTACAACCATTAAAAACGTTTAAGAAGACAATAAAAGGATAAATTCATGTTAAATTTTTAACTTCGAAATTAATTGAAAAGTTGGTGGGCCCCTCCTAAACCCTCATTCCATTCATATTTCACTAACAACTACACACCAAGAACAAAGATGTTTTTAGACATCAAAATTTTAAAAGCATAATGGGGTGGAGAATAGCATATTTCTACAATATTTTGGATAGTTTTATAAAACGTTAAACAACACTATTATTTTTTATATTTTTATGGTTATATTTTTCCTATATTAAATAGTTGAGGTATGATCCCCTATGTCAGCATCCATGATGTCCCCTATGAAATTTCCTGAAATTTGGGAGGCGTCTTCACACATTCTCTAGACAAACCCATATTTTTATGAACCCCTTGCATCCCTGAAACTTGCTAGAACATTGCTTTCTTTCAAGAAAACTGTTAGCATATGCCAACTGATGTTTTATTGTATGTGAACTGATGTCTCTCGATTCCATGTGCCTTTGTTCTTTTTGTTTTCTTCTAATGTGTTCAAAGAATTTAAATATGTAATCAAATCGCAATGTAATCTTCTCTCTACAAGCCATCGAATTCATTTTACTACTACACTATCCGTTTTTAGATAGACAAAAACCTTATAAATGCTTCACACCAACACTACAATACATAGTATTTTTATAGATTAATCACTTCATTCACAACATAGATTATGTATATGACCTATTTTTGTACTTCAAACAATGAAAACTTCAAATGCCACTCCTTTGAATAGGAAAGGATTTCTCCTTTAAATGGATAGGGATAACACTATGAGTAATAAGCAAAAGGCTACAATTTTGGGTAGTATGAACCAACAAGCATCAAATTTCCCTTTCTAGAGTAGAACTAAATAGAAGCACTTAAATAGATTATTCATCAATAGCAATCTGTTGTCTATATTCAAAGGTGTTGAACTAAAGGACCTAACCCATATTTCTAGGAAACTTGGGAAAAATTTAGCTCAGTTTGGGATGGGGATATGACAGTGGTATTAGAGCCGTATATCATACCAACTTGTAGGGTATTCAGTGGAAGAAAGAGAATGCAATTAGTTACAACATTAGATCAGCAATTTTGGCACACAATCTCTGATTAGAGGAAGTTGTGGACACCTTATACTGGGAAGCCAAGAACTGTAGTAGATAGAACCATTAATTGTGCGTTACTCCTCCAAATATTGTTGTTTGAATCTCCTAATAGTAAACTATGAAATGTTTGAGAAAATCCAAGTCTGATTTGATTAGCAACGAGTGATAATAGTCATTAGGTTAAGGGTACTAAGGGTCATGCTTCAAGAACATTCCCTTGGTATTTACAAAGCAGTTTGGACATACCTTAGCTCAATGGTAGTGTTGAAAACCATTCCTTTTGTTTGGGAACTTATTTCCACCACTTCATATTGAGTGAAGACACCTATAAGCAGCTGGGAAATTGGGAATGGTGTAAGGTGGGAGAACTATTGTAGTACACATTATTTTCACTTCAGTGGTATCATGGAGTCAATTAGATATATCTTTGATGAAAATTTAAAGAGGCTAGTATAACTTAAGTACATGCTTCAGTATCAAGAATATTTGGAATTATGTGATGAGGTAGGTGCAGCATTATCCTTTCAAGACTACTATACCATCAAGTACGAAAGTTGTCCCAATGATTTGGACAAGGATTCTTTAAAAGGAATGGGGAAAATATTGAAGGGAGATGAGCAGGAAGGACACAAGAAGAAGCATGCACCCAGTCATGTTGCAAATGTGTGCAATAAATTTGAAAAAATTGTAGCCTTCGATCCTCCATTAGAGTGGTCCTATGAGGATAATGACATTAGGACACATGATGAAAACAAATCAGGAAAATTTTGAGGATGATTATTCCCATGAGCCACATCCTTTGACGAGGCGGTTAAGGGTAAGCGAGGCCAAGATTATGGCAACCATGAGGCATTTTGATGATACACAG
The DNA here is from genome assembly GCA_001517045.1 of Pseudotsuga menziesii. NCBI lineage: Eukaryota > Viridiplantae > Streptophyta > Pinopsida > Pinales > Pinaceae > Pseudotsuga > Pseudotsuga menziesii. The sequence goes on from LPNX010146218.1 coordinate 200,583, forward strand.
CCATCAGTGGCAGATCCTTGTTTGAAATATGCACTGACACATGACAGTATGTCCTGTTTATAGACCTAATTTCAACTTCAACCATTTGTCTTCTAAATGTAAGGCACAAATTTATCACAATAAATTGTCTTTACCTTAATATCCCTAAGAAAGCTACCACGTAGCCTTGTTATCCTTTCTAATTGCAGATTGTACTTCCCTTTTTATTTTTTTAATTGTTGGGAAATAATGTTCTCATTTCTTCTTACAAGGGAACAGTAAAATAGTCTTTGGACATTGTGAAACTTCATTCAATTTGACTATACAAAAACTGTTTAGAAACCTAACATTTACAAAAATCTGAGAAGACAAAATAAAAAAACTTCAAGAAGAAACTAATTTATAATTTTCCAGATATATTCAACTCCTTGAAGAAAGACTAGATATGTTTATCAATAAACTACAACAAATTCTGATACAATATTCAATGTTTAATACTAAATTTCAAAGTTTTATAGATGTCTCTTTCCAATTCTTAAGATCCAACTACAAGATATTTTTCAATCAATGGTCACATGCTCTTAGGGTATACATGGTAAAGTTCACCATAGGTTGATAAACATAGCTATAAATTTGTTGAAGTTGGTGTTGATTTAAAACATTATAGTAGGGGATTTTATGGAGTAAGCTTTGGGAACCATGGAAATTGGTTTTATGGTTTTGATGTGATGCAAGTCACAATCCTTGGAACACATTTAATGTCACAATCCTAGGAACACATTTTTTAGAAGAATTCATGGTCTATATAACTGGATTATTAGGTAGTGGAGAAAATTTCCAAGGTGCAGTATGGTTTATCCAGTTAGCCAGAGAAAAAGACGTTGGAACAAGAGGTTGAGGTATACTACCTTGAAAAGAGCTTGATGTAGTAGTAGTAGAATAATTCTATTGATGTGTGATAATGCATTCATTCATGATTTCTTTCATTTGATTCTTCAGAAACTTGATTTCCCTATACACTTCAGGAATAGTTCTAGGAATTGTTTCATTTTCATCATCTTTATTTCAAAATTGAGAATTTATACCATTACAGAGAATAGAGATATAGCAGGAAGAATCATACTTGGATTTCTATCATTTGGCTTGTTATATCTCTTAGTCTTTTTAGTTCCATCCAACTGTTCTATCAGGATTGTAGAACTCCCTTTAAAATTTAAATTTCATTTAAATAGCTCCCCCAAAGTGTGTGTATATATATATATATATATAACCTAAATGACTGGTCGGTAAAATGAGACTCAAAATTTTATGTCCTTTTTAGTAGAAAGAGAAAATGAGACAAACACTATATATTTGTTTTATTGTGGGAGAAACGAGAGGAGTATAGATAGAAGAACTCATACCAATACTCTTTCTACACTAAACAAAGCCATAAAATTTAATGCACATTTTAGTGGCAAACCGTCTAGGCTATAAATGATTTCTATGAAAATTCTATCCTTTTGCAACCTTTGACCTTCTGAAATGAAAGAACCCACCTTAAAGCTTAATTTCCTCTCTCTATGCTAAGCAAAGCCATAAAATTTATGTCTCATTTTAGTGACAAACCCTAAAGGGTATAAATTATTTCTATGACAATGCTATCAATTTGTAGCCTTTGACCTTCTAAAATGCAAGAACCCACAATAAAGCTTAATGTCCTCTCTTTACACTAAACAAAGCCATACTATTTATGCCTCATTTAGTGAAAAACCCTCTAGGGTATAAATTATGTCTATGATCATGCAATCAATTTTCAGCCTTTGACCTTCTAAAATACAATAACCCACCTTAAAACTTAATGTCTTTCTATACTAATGTTAAAATTTGGACTATCATTTTGATCCAAAGCAACTTCAAGCACATAAAGTTCCATGGCATACAAATCTATAATGGAAGTCTTGTACATTTGGAACTACCAGTAAAATAAAAGTATTTGGGGGTGAACTCTTTGTAAGAAAAGGTAGATCATACTGTAAACTAAAGAAAACATTTTGCAAGATCAATAACCCATATATGGATCCAATCATAATCTTGCAATTTTTCAACTCAGATTTTTATAATGCCTCAAAAACCCCTTCAAATAAGTGGTTGGCTTGTCTAAAATGGATTTTTAAGAACCCATGTACAAACTGACGCCGAAATATTTTTTAAATCTAGCTAGCCATTCATCTTATCTCTACATGATTCGGTAATGAATCCCATTGCATTCTATTTTTGTTGACATTCTACCACATCAAAATTGATTGGGACTCTAATAAGGTTCTGTCGAGGTAAATTCATTTTAGGTATTTTCATTTTGTAACCAATCTACAGAAACATCTATAGAAAATAGTAGACACCATTCTCATACCATACAAACACAATTGTATTACCCATATGAAAAAAGACTCATTTTTCAAATGTAAAAACACCAATACAATGACATATCGAATTCCTCCTCTTGCAAGTTCTTTACTATACATTAACAATTATTTAACAATTAAATGTAATACATTAACATGTTGTCATTTAACTATAATCTACACCCATTGCCTTTGGATTTCTTTTTTCATCAATTTTATGTTGGCTTCTCCACCTCCATTGGTTTAACTTCACCCTTCTACAAATGCCAGGAAACACATGATGATAATCAACAGAGTCGACCTACTAAGGCCATACAAAGAGCAATTTCTAGTTGATTTGTAACCATCTCAATGGATTATCCTATCTTGTAAGCCAGCAACAAAAAATTCCAACTAGTATGATATAGTGACTGAATAATCACCGCGCTAATCATTAATATTCCATTACTGAAATTCATTTCTGCATTCAATCATGATATAATATAATGAATGAAGAGAATGGAAAACATAATCTCTAGGATGATCCACTAGTTAATTTCAAAATGAAGTAAAGTAAGAGACACTTTGTACACTTTTGGATAGAGTTTAATACAAAAGCAACAAAGCTACCAATTTCCATAGTTTTACCAAAGTCAGGATTCATTCTTATAATTGAAAAGGTGAAATAAAGAATCCAGTGATTGTGGAGGGCACATAATAAGGTAAGAATATAAGTATTTGCATTCCAAATATAGTATCCATGCAAGAAACTTGTAATATGAAACAACTTTATCAAAACAAATTCTTATATTCAAAGAATAAAAACAATACAAGTTTCCACAAACTATGCAAAACGAGGTGTGAAAAAACTGACTAGAGAGTATGAAATACTATCCAAGAGTTGAAAAAAAATTAGTACAGTTATGTTTGAACCATTGTTTTGGTGGGATACAATTTACAAACCATAAAAATACAGAAAGCTACGAGATAGCATAAACAAAACCCTCACTTAGAGATTTCCCCTCATTCTGTTTTGTTTTATGATTTCCTTACGTAGATAATGCCTTTCTTTCAAAGGCTTCCAATTTGTTCAACCTTGAGAACATGTTTCCATATAGCTTTGCATCTTTCTTATTATATTCAATTTTCTTTTTATTTAAAACTTTATACTCGAGTCATACCTCATTGTGTATGGACATAGAGTAGATGATTGCAATTAAGAAAAGTAAATGAATAGTAGAATATTCTATCATGAATAAAACAATAACAAAGGTTCTTTGCAATGTACCTATTCTAAATATTTATTGATATCAAATTCAGCTAAAACCAAATCTGTTGTCTCTATATATGCTTGTGCTCTTCTATATAAGGCCTTCACATTTTGTGATTCAATCTCTAACACTTGTGCAGAACCATATCTAAAACTTCACTCAATATTCTTGGCACTTGAAAATACTCTGAACGTCCTCTAGGAAAGACTATTTTTTCAGCAGTCAAAAATAAAATTTATACAAACAATAATTGAGATAATACATTAGGGTGTATATACTATATATCATAAAAGTGCTTAAACTTGTACCAACATAAACTATTCTGTAGACAATACACCAATCTACCAAGATTCAAGAATATTCCTTCTGTAATAGCATTTGATTTAAACTCCCAGCAAATAAAGAAACAATCACTCAAAATAGCATAAGTAAATCAAATCTCACTATTATCTACATTATAAATTTATATATGTTAACTCCAAAATGCAAAGTTCTCTATTTCTCTAAATCAATTACCTTTGAACATAGATTAATTTCTTCCTTAAAGTCTTTCAATTTAAGACAGCATGCTGCGTGATTCGGGTTACAAGATACTTTTAGAACCATTGATTGCTTTTTTCTCCTCGACACTGAAGGAATTTTCATGCTCAATATATTTTGCAGCCTGAAACCAACACAATAAGTGCAGGTCGGACTCATGATAACAATAAAAATATATGCACAAGCAATTTATTGTCCTTAAATATATTCAAGAAGAGCGATGAACAAACTTCACTGAATTGATACATCCAACCCTTGTCTATGTTTCCAAATCTTACATAGAAAGCAACACATCTTATCGAGAAATCACTCGTTAGATGAATCCTAATTTCTTACAAATCCGCTCGGTGCCAATCACTATTATAATACCTTATCATATTTCTTTGCAGCTCGCTAGTACTTTCCAACCTTAAACATAGAATTTCCTTGTTCTTTCTTTTGTTTAGAGGCTTCAATTTTCTCTGGTGTATCCATATCCCATGATTCTTTTACCTATCATTCTAGAAATTAAATGTTAGAGTTTACGTTTTGTATGTTGAAAGACATCTTATTGATTGTATAAAAGTATACAGTGACATATAAACTATGTTATCAAAGCTATCCACTCAATTTAGACTTTTAATTATGAACACAAAAAGTTAAAATTATGGAAGTCTGGTACTCCATCTTCTTCGATGAGAACATACCTCATTTTTTTTAAAATGAATACATGAGCCTATAGATTTAATTCCTTACTAATTAATAGTATGTATAAAAACAATACCCCATGCATTTTAATAGTATGTATTTTCTCTTACCTTAGTAAATGATAGCATTTCCACCTCATAGATGAGAGTTGAATCTGGTGGAATTACAGTTGGATACCTCTCTCTTTCAATATTTCCAAAATCATATTCAAGACTTATTGTAATCAGGGAAACCTCCCTTGTCTTCATGGTTTCCACTTCCTTTTCAAGACCAACAACAACTTGTTCTACAACGAATTTAATTTTGATCAACCTAAAAATTTTACTTTTGATATTCACGACCCTTACCAAACCCTAATTCCTATATCTTAAAAATACAAAATTATTGAGGGTTCTAATATTACCTTCATCTACTTCAAATTGAGAAGGCTCCTCTCCTTTGTATCCCTTATTCTCAAATATTGTGCCATCTCGAAGCTTAGTAGTATACCTAACTGCAATGTAATTACATCCCACAAATTAGACATAAATATGGCTAAAAATACATGTATTATGGCCAACTCAGGAATTCAACAAACACAATACCCAGATTCCCGATATAACAATATCGGGTTAAAGAAATTAAAAAATACTCAACCCATTTAGAATCTAGATTATAAGAATTAATATCCTCAAACACTTTAAACCCCATAACTAGACTCTTAATTTTCATAATTTCTTTACTTTGAAGAGCATAATTGATAGAATATGCACATACTCTGAATTATCGTCCCGTCACTTGGTTTCTCATACCCATCAGCTTCCTTAAGGATTTTGTTGATCATCTTCTTATCTTCTATTACTTCTTTAACAAATTTAAATGAAACTAACTCCAGACTGATCATAGTGATAGTAGCATTTGTAGGAATCACAGCAAAGCCTTCCTCATCATTCTTGCTTTGCTCCCCAAAGGCATATGAGCATTGATCTATCACATTAGTTTTCCTGATACAATCATGTATCTAAGGGAATTTACCAAATGAAAATGATAAATCTATCAATTCCTAAGGTAGCGGCAACAAACAGATAGCCACATCTGTCTGAAAGAAGATATTAGATTCCAACTTAAAGATTAGTCATTATGACAATGGCTCTGGAAATACATGTGCATGCCACATGGACTTCCTAGCAAAGAGAAAAAAGAACAAATATGAGTACTCTAAACTATTTTTATAAACTTCGGTGCTTTAAACTATTTGACATAGAAGTTATTTTGTTTTCAGTCAAGATGATATGATTTGCCTAATTTCCTCACTATTTAATTATGCACCCACTGACAATGGACATAATATTACATACAGATCCTAGCGTGAATAAGAAACAAAACCATATCCATTCTCTTAAAGAAGAAAGAAAATCCATATCCTTTGACAACGAAAAAAAATATAACCAAGGTACTTAGAGCCCTAAATGATTCCGAAGGCACCTTCATGCACAGGAATAAGAACAAAAAATAAGATAACAATGAGAAATTTGAAATCTACAAGATAACTAAAGCCTAATTTCCCAAGCCACTAAGCAAATCTAGACATAGACTCAGATCTGACATGATATCATGTGTAGGTGGGTGAAAATATAAGGATTGAATCAGAGAAATATTGGCAATAGAAAAGCAATATTATGATCTATACAATATAGCTTCCTAATCACCAAAATAATAACCACATACAAATATTATTCATAATAATTGCAAACATACAGTTCAATATTTGAAGAGAAAATATCAACCCAAAGCTATATAGAACCAATAGAGTTTAAAGCTTACGCGTAGGTTTTATGGTGAGAGTCACATTTTCTCCTCTCTTCATTGTTTTGACTGCTTTCACAATGGTAGGACAAAAGTGTCCTGTAGAACACACATTAGAGGAAATTTGGGGTCTAAAATGGGCCTTAGAAGAAAATATGCCAACACTTAATTTTGTGAGTTGGAATTCAAGAACCAATAGAATTTCAATCAAACAAGTCAACCATAATGGTTGAATTAACATATTTGTCATAAAAGAAAACTATTTTTTTGTTCATATTTTCGACATATCTCCGTGTGTTACTCAAATTTCAAGTAGGAGAGCTCGTTGGATGCGGAATTTAATTCTGCATCCAACGAGTACCCACACTACATACTTTTGACAGACCCCACTACCCCCCAAAAAAGAAATACCTGAAAAATTATGATGATAATTTCATAATCACGTTCTTTTAGGAATTTCTTATTTTTGGGGTAGCAGGGTCTGTACAAAGTATGCAGTGTGGGTTCTCATTGGATGTGGAATTAAATTCTGCATCCAACACGCTCCCCCACTCAAAATTTGAGTAAAAACAAAGAGTGATATGTCAAAAATACGAACAAAAAAAGTAGTTTTTTTCATTCTTCCTCCAAAATTAATAACTATTATTTTATTATTTTAACTATTATTTTATTATTTTAACTATTATTTTATCATTTTCCTTAGGAGGCCCATTTTAGACCTGAAATTTCCTCTAATGAATGTAATAAGACATTATATTGACACCTTAACGCACACCGATCATTGACAAGAAAATCAGATGGAAAAACAAGTTAAGTAGTCTTAAATAGAAAGTTAATGCCTATATGATATTGGAAAGATCTAGATTTTTCCCTAGCTTCACAAAATTACCATCATTAACAAAAAACTCCATGCCTTCTTCTAAAGACTTTCCCACTAGTGTTCCATCCTCAAGCTTTGCTTCATATTTCACTGATTACAAATAAACAACACAATTAGCACAAATGTCATTCTTGAATATTATTACAAGCAACCATTGATAGGACCACCCAAAGATTTGTGAAAAGGAGAAGCTATAACAGTTTTTGAAAATAGAGCACCACTAGGACTGCCATATATAGCTATAAAATCAGAACAATGACTCCCAAATCAGAACAATGACTCCCAAAACAAAAATGAGAAAACATACATTCACACAAATTCTAGAATAAAAGAGAAATTCTCACAGCTGCAGAGCCATAGTTTTAATAGTAATCCTCTAAAAAATATGATTGAAAAAAATGAAAACTAAATTTGACTTCAAATGAATTACCAATCACCTTATCTTGGTATTTGGGTCTATCGTATTTTTCTCCTTGAGATATTATTCACTTCAGAATTCCACCATCCTTACATACATCTACAATATTAGTCCAAGAATGTAACTCCATATCAAATTGGAGGGTGGCATTGAGAGGTATAGTAGGCGGCATTCTAGAAGAGCCATAGGACAATTATGGAGGTATCATGAATAGTGCATGTTCTACTTTCTTCATGGTAACAATGCCTTCACCCCCTTTGATGACTTTCCCTAAACACAAATTCGGGAACAAAAATATAAATAAAAAATACGAATAAAATTTGAACGACATTGGCAAAAGAGTTTGATAAAATGAAATATTTTACTAAACCATCTGAATATGAGTATATATAATGAAGTTTACGACGGAGCACAGTTATTATAGTGCCATCTTATTCTTGGATGACAACTTTGGAAGTGATTTGTTGTGGTTTTGTGGAACCTCTGATTTCATTCCAATCAGTAACCGAGCTATATGGAGGACAAAGATCTCCTTATTTAATCATCTGTGGGGCTATCTGGGCTGATCCGGGATTGCTATATGTAAGAGATTTATGAACTCTAACCCTTCAATGAAAGACTTAAGGGATATAGGAACAACAGTATTAAATAATTTGATATAGACTGACCAATGAATAGAAATATTTTTAGAGTTTGAATCAAAATCTTCATAGCCATGTGTTTGCAGACCAAGACACAAGGAATCCAAAATTATGTTATCATATAAAGCAACCAAAAAATCAAAAGCTATGCCATAACTAATTTGGTCATAAGAAATAACAATAGACTGGATCCTTTGGGCAAACTAAATGCTCTGAGGTGTAAGGTGAGAACTAATAGAATGACTAAACAAGCAAACAAGTTACAAGTCTAGTTTAATATCCTTCGAGGTGTGGTATTGAAACAAAGTGACAACAAGGGTGGGTGGACATTCATTTTGTTGCACACTAAAGAACTAAATTTTTACCAGTTATTGAAAAACCCATCATTTAGGAATCAAAATTCACAATAAAGAATCAAGATTCAAGATGCTAGATCATTTGGAACATTCACGTTCACAATGTAGGATGCTAACCAAGATATTGTTATTTAGAAAGCATGAGCTTTGACATACTTTTATACTGAAGTTTCCTTATCTTTCGATTCATCTATTGTGATGAAGGAGAGGTTTAGAGGATCTAAAAACCTCCATAAATATGGATTGATGCATATTTTATGGGTTTCATGTTTGTTACTTACTTGGAAGGAACAAAACACTAGGGTGTTCTAGAGTCTCCATTTCTGCTGGATGGTTCTTATTCTATTGGATCACTAGCATAATCAACTGGATCTGGATTGCAAACTTTGGTTTATGTAATAAATAGGATAAACTACTTGATCTTCAATACATAAGCTAAATTTTCAAATAAAACCAAGAAGCAAACCTACAATTTTGGAAGGGAAGTTTGAGATTTTGACGCTAAAGCTGTGGAATTCATCACCCACCTCTTTAATAGCCTCTAAGCTCTCTCTAATGCTCTTTTATATATGGAAGCACTAAAAAAAATAGCCAAAGTCTAAACCCTCGACAATGGTTTCTAGGCATCACAATTCCTTTACGGCATCAATGGTGGCCTGATAGATACCCGAAACACTAAAAATGCCTCTCAGACTAAATTAAGAACTATTTTCCTCCCAAAACCCACAAAAACCTCCTCGCTTCCTACCAGCAAACCAAATTCACAACTATTTTCCTCCCAAAACTCTCCTAGCTTCCTTCCAACATACCAAATTCAAAACTATTTTCCTCCCAAAACCCTCCTCTCTTTCAAGAACAAAAAATATTTGGTACTAGAGGTCTATCTAGATAATCTTAACACGAAATCTCCATGAGTTCAACATAAAGTAATTTGGGGAGGAAATCTCCTTGAATTAAGATAGTCCTCCATGAACGAACTCAAGAACACGTGGGTCATATGTTTGGGTTAGAGATGGAGGTATTATGGTCATATTCCAAAGATCATTTTTTTAGTTTACATAGTGTTGCATTATGATTGTATTGAAGTTATTGTATATGATATGGTTTATAGAATTTTATTTATTTATGTTGTAGTATAAGTTTTATTTTATATATAGTTTTTACAATATATATGTGTGTTGGGAGTATTTTGTTTATTTTTATGTTGTTTTGTGTTATATATATGGTTTATAGTTTATATATGGTAAGTTTTGTAACTATATCATATGTTATATATTAATATATTTTGTGGATTTTTGGATAGAGTTCTCTAAGAAAATGTACCTTGTGAGCTATATTTATCTCCATAAATGTCTAGATGTGGTCCGAACTCCGATGTAGTAGAGGCTTTCTATTTATGTCTATCTCGGCATTAATTGATTATTCTAGTATTGATATGTTATTAAACATATGCATAGCCTCCCCGAAGTAATAATTATAATGTAGTACTAGGTCTAACTTGGGTGGTCTAGATCTGACTTTATTAATCTTACAAGGTATACAAAATGGCCAATGATATTGAACATAGCAATATGGTTAGCATATTCTTGTACTTATCCTACACAAATTAACTTATGGGTTATGCTAATTAGGATTAATTCATCACATACCCTTTGTGACACAAATCCATCTACAATGTTACAATTTACTAAATTTTAACACCACAGATGGATCTAGAGAGAATCTATCTGTAGCGTCAAAATTTAGTAAATTGTAACACTTCATCGCCAAAATTGCAATTTTCCATTGTTGGAGTGACAATAAAAAATGACCAACATTTAAATTGCTAATTCATATTCTTCTATCTATTCATTTTTTATGTCGTGACTAAATTAATCATTTATGTTAGTCATTTTTAACTCTCTTTTATTGTCTAGTCAGGTTTGTTAGTTGGTGAGTAAATTAGTCGTTAATTTTAGTTTTTTATATTTGGTTCAATCAAAATTGCTCATATTTAGTAGTATATCACTTGAAAAACTTGTGGTGACTAGAATTTTTAGTCATGTAGTACCTAATTCCTCATTTTGTACTAGCGACCCGTGATAATATTGGCATGTGTAAAATGTGTTTGTGAATGATTTATCGTCTATGAAACAAATGTCAGTCTAGTACATAATTTGCGTATGAATCAAAAACTCTATTAAAAGTTCTTGTAATATGAATGTATGTACTGTTCTCAAATTTTTGCTATAGCATCCTTACTCGTAAGAACCTTCATTAGAAAGTTGAATCCCTAACACGATACAAGCCATTTAACTGTGAAACCACTAAATGTGAATCAAGGCATACCTGAAGAGAGTGAATACCATGAGAGATGGAATCACGTAACAAATCAATCACGAAACTATAATAATCGGCAATATTGTTCGATGAAGGTCGTAAACATACACCTCCTGAAGACAAAACTTTACCCTAGGAGTATAAATCACCCATGTAGCTGAAGCTGAGTTTTGAGTATGGTAGTTAGCACCGTCTGTGAATCCTAGGTAAACCGAAGACTCTGTCAACATTTTCAACAACAAACAAAAGCAATTCAACCAACTCGATCACCACAAGAGGACCAAAACTGCGCTATGCAAATCTACAATAATATACAAAATGTCATCCTCGGCTAAGAATCATGCATAGAACTTTTAAAGATAGATCCCATTTCTAGGCTTCGACAAGGATGTCCTTTCATAATTGACTAAATCATAGGAGCCTTTATCTAATAATCACTTGACAACGTAAGGCCCATGGCACATAGGGTTAAACTTACCCTCCCCTAACTGTTCCTTCTCTTGATCCCATAAAAGGACCAAGTCACCTTCACTAAACTTCTGGGGACGGATAGACTTATTGTATTGGAATTTAATGCAATGTTGATTAATCTTAAGAGCCACTGAGGAACCGTGACATTGCTCATTAAGTTTCTCTAAGTGGACCAAATGCTCTTCCAATGCAGAATTCTCTAGCAAAATATCTACAACTAGCTTCAAAGAATGGATTTCAAACTCAACCGATAAAATTGACTCCACCCCATGTACAAGATGATATGGAGAAAAAATGGTGGTAGTATTAACCATGGTTCGATGATCCCACAAAGAAGGATATAACATGATATTCCAATTGGTTTTACTTTGTGTGATGGTTTGTTGGAGAATGGACTTAAGTGATTTATTCATTGCTTCAACCTGTTCATTTCCTTAAGGATAGTAAGAAGAGGAATGCTCTTTCTTCTACCCTAACCTCAAAGACGACTAAAACATCATATTATTCTAAAATTTCCTACCATGGTAAGTAACAAGTTCTTTAGGAGTGCCAAACCGAGTGATAGTCTGATTGAATATGAAATGCATAATTGTCTCCTCTTCTCATTTCATGAAATAGTCAACAACCACTATAATGTGATGATGTCCCTAGCCTAAGATTGGTTGAAATCCATAAAATAGACCCCCCACTTCGTAAAGGGACCGATGTTGATAATTGAATGTAAAGGGGAAGGATGCAAGCACATGTTCCTTATAAACACTTGGAAAGGGTGGCACTGCTTTACCGCATTAACACAATCCTTAAATACAGATGACAAAAAATAGCCTACTCTCAAAATATTTTGTGGTGTAGAAATACCAGATAAAGGACCACCACACACCCCTCAGTGGATAACATTCAACACAACCTTAGCCTCTTTGTGAGTTAAGCACTGATGCAAAATAGAATCAACCCCACGGTGATACAAAGTGTTATCCACAATGAGGTAATCCTTCGCTACATGACAAAAACTTCGATGCTCTTGGTTGTGGAGCCTGATATTCTAGATCCAAAGATATTATTCAATTTTGATTGTAACCCAAGAGTACTGTACAGTTGTTCCCCCTGCCTTGGGGTTTGGGGTAGTGGCTCGAAAAAGAGGGTTCGGGGGAAATGCCCCCGAGACACGGGGGTTTAGGGGCAACACCCCAGAGAAAATGGGGGTTCGAGGGTGGAGCCCCCGAAATTTTTTTTTTGGGATGTGTGTTGGACAACAGTATTATGGACCCATGGTATTGGGTTAACCCTATAATTTTCCCATTCTATTTCCCCTATAAAAGAAAGCATTGTAAATCGACTATGTACTGTATTGTATTGTATTGGAAGAGAGATTGTGAGAGTGTGAAGAGGAAGTGCAACGGTTTTCCTGCAGGGTGTATCCCTTAATATTTCTGGACTGTAATAAAAGGACTGGAAAATTTCTTTGTGGATGTAGCCCATCATTTGGGTGAACCACGTTATATATGTGTCTCTCTGTAATGTTTAAATGTGTTTTGCATCTTGTTTATTGATTTAATTGTATATCTGTTGTTGCTTTGTGGTCCTATTTTCTAACAATTGGTATCAGAGCCAAAAGGTCTATTTGGTTGGTAAACTCATAGGAAAGAAGGGTTCCTAGTTCGAGTGGGACCAATGGCGGAAAAAGGAAAGTTTAGTGTCGAGAAATTTAATGGCCAAAACTATCAGTTATGGAAGATGCAAATGGAGGACTATCTATACCAGAAGGATCTATACCTATCGTTGGGAAGAAAAGAAAAACAGCCGACGGCTATGAAGGATGGAGAATGGGAGGTTGTTGGAAGAAAGGCACTTGGAACAATACGGCTACGCCTGGCTTCATCAGTGGCCTTCAATATTTTGAAAGAAAAAAAAATAGAGGGTGTGATGAGCACATTGAGTAAGCTCTACAAAAAACCCTTGGCTTCTAACAAGGTATTTTTAATGAAGCGTTTATTTAATATGAATATGTCGGGAGGTGGATCTATTGTGGACCATTTAAATGAGTTTAATACACTTACCGGTCAGTTAATTTCTATAAAAGTGAACTTTGATGATGAGGTTAGGGATCTTCTAATCTTGTGCTCATTTCCAGAAAGCTGGAATAGCTTGGTCATAGCTGTAAGTAACTCTGTCCCTAGTTCAAACACTCTTAAGTTTGATGATGTTGTTGGTGTTATTCTTAGCAAGGAAATGCAAAGAAAAAGCACAGGTGAGACATCAGGTAATGCGTTGACTATGGAGAGTAGAGGGAGACAAAACGAGAGAGGAAGGAGCCCAAGAAATCACGACAAGTCTAGAATGGGAAGATCCAAGTCTAGATTCATAAAGATAGAGTGCTGGAACTATGGTAAGAAAGGACCCCTAAAGAAAGACTACAGAGCACCGAAGAAAAAAGGTGAGAGGCAGCAAGAGACTACCTAGGAAGCTAATGTAGCAGGTGATGTGTTACAAGATGGTTCGATTCTTGCATTAGATAATACTAGTGATTACTGGGTAGTAGATTCAGGGGCTTCATGTCATGCTACACCCCATAGGAAATTCTTTTATGATTATGTTCAAGGTGATTTTGGGCATGTGTTATTAGGGGATGATGAACCATGTAAAATTCTTGGAAAGGGTAAGGTACGGATTAAGCTAAATAATGGAAATGACTGGTTGCTAAAGGATGTAAGGCACATTCCTACTATGAAAAGAAATTTGATCTCAACAGGGCAGTTGGGAGATGGAGGTTGTTTGTCTACGTTTGGAGAAACGTGGTGGAAGGTCACTAAAGAATCAATGGTAATTGCAAAAGGAGATAGGATAGGTATGTTATATCTATGTCCTCATAATACTAGTTATTCAATTTCTGTAGCTTCCACAGAAATAGGTGTAGTGTTGTGGCATCATAGGCTTTGCCACATGAGTGAGAAGGGGATGCAGATTCTCCACTCAAGGAAACTACTTCTAGATCAAAAGCAGGTAAGTTTGGAATTTTGTGAGAACTGTGTTTATGGAAAACAAAAGAGAGTTAGATTTCTCAGTGTTGGGAAATAAAAGAAGAGTGAAACGTTAGAGCTTGTCCATACAGATGCATGGGGACTAGCTCAGGTACAATATCTTGGTGGATCTTGTTATTATGTTACTTTTATTGATGATGCAACTAGAAAAACTTGGGTTTATTGCATTAGACAAAAATATGATGTGTTTGATACTTTTAAGAAGTGGAAAGCTTTGGCTGAGAATGAGATAGGAAAAAGGTTGAAATGTCTCAGATATGATAATGGAGGCGAGTACTACAACAAGGAGTTTGACAGTTACTGTTCACACAATGGGATTCACAAAGAGAAGATAGTCCCTGGAACACCCCAAGAAAATGGTATGTCAGAAAGCATGAACAGAATGATCATGGAGCATGCAAGGTGTATGAGATCGTATGCAGGGTCGCCCTTACAGTTTTGGGCTGATGCTATAAACATTGTTGTTTATTTAATAAACAGAGGGCCTAATATACAGAGGACCTTCAAGCGCTTTGTATGGTGGCATTCTAGAGGAGGCATGGATAGGTAAAAAGGTAAAATACTCATTTCTAAGAACTTTTGGTTGTGAAGCATTTGTCCATATTGATAAAGATGATAGAACAAAGCTTGAGGCTAAATCCAAGAAATGTAACTTTATTGGATACGAGGTTGATGATTTTGGTTATTTCTTATGGGATCTTAAAAATTGCAAAATCATTAGGAGTAGAGATGTAGTATTCAATGAAAAGGTCATGTACAAAGATCAATTGCAGGGAAAGAAAGAAGAAAAGGAAAAGACAGAGTACATAGTACTTGATGAAATCAAAGAAAATGAAGTTCCAAAAGCACCAGAAAATCAAGAGCAATAGCAGGTACCTGAAACTTCTACAACTATAAGAAAGTATACCAGGTTAAGTAGACCCCCTGAATGATTCTCTCCTTCACTGTATTATTTATTGATGACTGATTCTAGTGAACTAGAATTTTTTGATGAAGCAATGCATGTAGAAACTAGAAAGAAGTGGGAGCAAGGCATGGATGAGGAGATGCACTCATTGGTAAGAAACAAGATTTGGGATCTAGTTAAGTTGCCTATAGAAAAAAGGGTATTGGAGAATAAATGCGTTTATAGGTTGAAGGAAGAAGATGGAGGAAAGAAGAGGTACAAGGCTAGATTTGTTGTAAAGGGGTTTGCACAAAAGAAAGGTATATACTTTGATGAAACATTTTCTCCTATTATTAAAATGACTTCAATTAGAAATATTCTAAGTCTAGTGGCAGTAGAAGATTTGCATCTTGAACAATTAGATGTAAAAACGACCTTTCTCCATGGGTATTTGGAGAAAGAGATTTATATGGTGCAGCCACAAGGGTATGAGGTCAAAGGGAAGGAGAATTTTGTTTGCAGATTGAAGAAAAACTTGTATGGCCTGAAGTAAGCTCCAAGGCAGTGGTATTTAAAATTTGATAAGTTTATGACAAAACAAGGTTATGATAGATATCATTCCGACCACTACGTTTATTTGAAGAGACTAGATAACAGAAGATATATTATATTGTTATTGTATGTGGATGACATGCTTATTGCAGGGTCTAACATGCAGGATATAAATGTGCTCAAAACAAAACTAGCTAAATCATTTGCGATGAATGACTTGGGTGCTGCAAAGCAAATCCTTGGTATGAGAATAATGAGAGACAGGAAAAATCACAAATTGACATTGTCTCAAGGTGAGTACATAGAAAAGCTGTTGTAGAGGTTTAGAATGGAAAATGTAAAACCAGTCAGCACACCTTTGGAAAGCCATTTCAATCTAAGCAAGCATATGTGTCCAGAGACATAGGAAGAGATAGATTACATGTTCAAGATTCCCTATTCATCAACAGTTGGGAGCTTGATGTATGCCATGGTGTGCGCAAGACCAGATATTGCACATGCAGTGGGAGTTTTGAGTAGGTATATGAATAATCTAGGTAAAGAGCATTGGAAAGAAGTACAGTGGATTCTCAAGTATTTGAGAGGTACCACTTCTCATGCATTATGTTTTGGAGGTTCAGACACTATTCTACAGGGATATGTTGATGCAGGTATGGCTGGTGATAAAGAAAATAGGAGGAGCACCATAGGGTATGTGTTCACTGTAGGTGGAATAGCAATAAGTTGGATTTCAAAACTACAACAGGTTGTTTCACTTTCAACAATGGAAGTAGAGTATGTTGCTGCTATAGAGGCTAGTAAGGAGATGATTTGGTTGCAGAGGTTCATGGAATAATTGGGTAAGAAATAGGAGAATAGTAGGTTGTACAATGATAGCCATAGTTCCATTCATCTTGCAAAGAAATCAGCCTTTCATTTGAGGACTAAACATATACAACTCAAGTACCACTTCATAATATCTGTTCTAGATGAAGAACGGTTAAAACTGGAAAAGATTCACACTAGCCAGAATCCTACAGACATGTTGACAAAGGGAGTAACCAGAGAGAAACTGAGTTCCTGCTCGGTTTTTGTTGGCCTTAAATCATGAAGTTGAAAAGAAGAAATTTTCCAAGTCCAAGGTCCAGAACATAGTCCAGCAAGTGCAGTAGAGGTGGATTTGCTATGATTAGTCTCCAAGTGGGAGATTGTTGGTTGTGGAGGCTAATCTTCCAGATTTAGAGATATTATTCAGTTCTGATTGTAACCCAGGAGTACTGTATAGTCATTCCCCTTGGCTTGGGGTTTGGGGCAGCGGCCCAAAAAAGGGGATTCAAGAGCAATGCCCCAAAGACATGAGGGTTCGAGGGCAGCGCCACTGAGAAAATGGGGGTTCGGGGGTGGAGCCCCAGAATTTTTTTGGGGGGATGTGTGTTGGCCAATAGTATTGTGGATCCATGGTATTGGGTTAACCATACAATTTTCCCATTGTATATCCCCTGTAAAAGAAAGCATTGTAAATTGAATGTGTATTGTATTGTATTTTATTGGAAGAGAGACTGTGAGAGCATGAAGAGGAAGTGCAGCGATTTTGCTGCAGGGTGTAGCCCTTCATCTTTCTGGACTATAATAAAAGGACAAGAAAATTTCCTTGTGGACGTATCCCATCGTTTGGGTGAACCACATTATATCTGTGTCTCTCTGTAATGTTTTAATGTGTTTTGCATCTTGTTTATTGATTTACCTATATATCTTTTATTGCTCTACAGTCTTGTTTTGTAACAGATGCTCATCTCATGAGAGATGAGAAGGAACCTTTAAGGTTTGAAAATAGACAATAATGTACCCACACCATGTGTCCAAAGTTGAAATTATAAAAATGTGATCGTCAACGAAAGAGTCTTCATGAATTTCCCCATCATTCAAATTAGGAAAGTTAGATATAAGCTTAGTAAAAATCAACGAATTTTTTGACTTTATCGAAACAAACTCAAGATAGAATTCTTGCAAAATCACAATCCATTTATTGTACTTTCCCCCTATCATCCTTCTAGTGAGGAAGAATTGAAATGGATTCATGTGAGTCACAACAAAATTTTTTAAAAGGAGGATATAATGCCTCAAACGTTGGACCGCATGGAAGGTAGCTAAAGTTAGCTTCTCAACATGAGTATAACAAAGATCCACATCAATAAGGCTTCAGCTAAGATAATAGATGACATGATATTGAAGCTCCTCATCCTCTTGAACCAAGACCATACCAATCATCTCTTGAGATGTAACCACATATATCAAAAAGTCACGGATCAATGAATGGTGTGGGGAAGTTATCATTAGGACAAACTTGATTAAAGTCTCTAAAATCAGTGCATACACAGATCATTCCCTGCTTTTTATCCACTTGAACAATGTTTGACACTAACTTCGTCAAGGGAATGGGATAGATGAAGTCAAATTTAAGCAACTTCTCTATCTCTTCCTTAATAGTGAGTGCTTTCCTAGAATTCATCGCATGCAAACATTGTCGAACCGGTTTAGCATCTAGATAGGTTTTAATTTCATGTTCAACAATGTGAAGTTGAATTCCGGACATCTCCTCATACGACCAAGACAACACATTTCAAAATTCTTTAAAGAGATTGGTGTATTCTTCAACCTCATCGGGGGAACAATCCGCCCCAATGTACACATTTTCAACCTTTCCAGGAACAAGAGAAATGTTGATAGGTATAGTTGGTCACAAGTTGTCCATGTTCCCTTCAACATAAATTATAGGAGAGCCTAATAGGACCATGGGCCTACCAACTTTCTCATGAAATATCGCCTTATATTCATCACACTCTATCTCATCAATCTTACGAAGAAAGTAATATCTATGATGCAACTCTCCCCAAGGAATTTCAACACTAGACATAGCTTCAAGAATAGCTTAATCCATTCGAAAAATTTCATCGAAGTAGTCATGAGAGTGATATGAAGTAACCTCCCAAGAAGGAAGTTCATAAGGGTCCTCCTCCTTCGTCCGTGAAGAGTATGGACAAGGATCTACAACAGGAACAAGATTAGCTTGATAATCCACAAATGTTGTAGACAACAACATGTCCATCTTGGTAGGTATATAATCTTCACCTGAAGGACTCGGAGAAGGGAGAGTCCAAGGATCCTCCCCATGCAAAGTATGAAAAGGAACCCAAACTCAACAATGTCGAGTCCTTACCAAGACTAGAGCCTATCATATGAATGAGTGCAAGAGAATAAAAATTTACCATCAACGAAGGTTACATTCCCACCCCAACATTCTCAATTGCTGGCTAAGAATGATTGATAACCAGGATAGAAGCTCTTGATGATGCTTTCAAACTAGAATTATCAAAATATCTCTAATCAATCATAACAATCCTCCCATCCAAAGGAACAAAAACAACCTGGAATATAGATTGCACAACCACTTTAATTTTATAAATACAGTTTTGTCCTAGTAAAATATTATAGTTGAGGAGTGCATCAACCACCTCAACCTCGATCGAAACGGTCTTCCCTCCCAATTGGACCTCAAGGGAAGGAAGTATACCATGCATCCACAAATATATTCTATCAAATGCAGTAAACGTGGTTCAAAACTTTGACAATGTAGGAGAACCCAAACCCTTCAAATAGGATAAAGACATCATAGAAGCCGCAATGCCTTCATTAATCACTATGCGCTTAATGGTGTTATTCATACACTCTACATGAACCAAAAGGGGAACATAGTAAGGAATGTGAGGCTGTAATCCATGATTTTCAATTTAATCACTGAAGGAGAGTTTCCATCGGCCACTCCAAGAGAAGACAACAAGTCCTTCCTTTGTGAAGGGAAAGTTTGAAGAACTTATAAAGAAGACATCGCACAAGGATTCAGTTCCAAAATCTCAACAATGGAATAGTTTTTGGCGTCTCGGACATTTGGATTGTGCCCTGAATGCTTTAAGAATCCCTTAGGAATGCGAGGTGGAGTTTCAATATTTTCACTAGAATTTTCAATATGCAAAGGGATCTCAGGTGGAGCAGGTTCTTTCCATAGGTCAGATTATGATGTATCATAATCCTTAGCATGCATCACAACATTTTTGGCATCCTTCATGTTGACACAAACATGGACACTAACAATGTTCAGTGGGTTTTGAGTCCCACCTGAGGCATAAGCAGGGTCCACAATCCTCCAGTTCATATTTTGGTTTTACAATAAAAGGTCTGTCAACACAACTAGGCTATGTGCGATGAAATTCAAGGTGTCTTCTATATGAAGGCACAAGTGAGTGAGGAGATCATCCCCACATAGCTTGCAAGGAAATTTAAACTTATGTTTAGGTTTATTATCTCCCACATCATTATTAGAATTTCCATTCCTATTCCCACCCTTTTGATTGTTTTTAACTTTATTCTTATTCTGTCCAGGTTGTTGGTTACCTTTCTAGTTCGATAATTGCACTGAAAGTAAATCCCCTATTTGGGTGGGATGAGATGAAATTGTAGCTTGTCCTCACACGAGTTGGTTAAGAAACAACTTATTCATTTCATTTGTAGGCAAGTTTGCAAATTTATCACTTGCGGGGCTAACAATGCCATCGGCATGTGGCCCAGGTATAAACTTAGGGTTGAAATTGGATCTAGGTGCATTCATTATGATATTATGCAAGATCCTATATTGAACATATATCAAATCTAACTACTAATCTTGGAATATAGATTTTTCCTCATTCATCACTCCGGATGTGAACACATTCTTCGCTATAAGGAAATAATGACTTGAGGAACCATTCAAAAATAAACCCCCATGGAATGAAAGCCTTAATCAACCTCTTCCATCTATGCCACTCTTGAATGTGATCAGAGATATGGGTGGATTTATCATGCCAAAATGTCAAAAAGAGTCCAGTACCGGCATCGTAATGAAAAGGTAGCTGAAAGTGATTGAGAAAGGTTAGAGCTAAGCCATTAAACATAGTATAAGTACCCCCAAAAAACTCTATACACTACTTTTCTGCAGGACCCATAATGGCCTGTTGAAATAGTTTTAAACAGAAAAAATTGTGATTCAATGAATTCGAATAGAACCATAGGTTTAAAGTCGTAACATGCACACAAGGATATTCACTAGTCTTACCTTAAAACTTTTGAATGTTCGAAGGAAGGAATGACCGACCATGTTGAGTCATGCAATACTGGATCATTAGTCAATCTCAATAAGTCGGATAATTTCAAAATCACAAGGAAAGGGAGCGTAGATGACCATTTGGTTCCATGCTCCCTAATAAGGTTGGCTCACATATGTATGCTTTTTATAAACATCATGGCCTTAGCTAGTGGGATAGTAGCCTCCTCCCATTTCGCCCATATGGGGTTGCATGGAAATATTATGAGTTGGTGTACCTTGAGGCTAGGGTGCTACGAAGCAATAGTTCTGATATTGATAAGAAGGTTGATACCCAAACCTATAGGGTGGTATGTAAAGTGGTACGTAAGGTGGTAGATAAGAGGATCTATAATATGGTCTATAATATGGCACATACCCTACTGAAACATGAGTAGGAACATAGCCTTGTGACACTACGGTGTGAGAAGACATGGGAACAACATGGCTAGTGGTAGTACTCCAGCCCGAAGGACCATGAGAATTAGGGGGAGGATGTGTCATTAAGAACACATTTGAAGGAACCATTATTAAATATGATGGAATGTGGGAAGGGATATAAATTGTACCTGAAATATTCACATGTCTAAGATCAGTTCCATGAGCAGGAAACACAATACTAGGCTTATTTTACATCTATGAAGGTCCTCCCTCTACAGGGTTGAAAGGTACAATATGACTACTACCGAACCTATCCACTTGGAAAGGATTGGAAGTTCCCCTAGGAAAAACATTAGTGTCAACACTCGATCCGACATTGGGTATCGAAACGGTCTATGGAAGGTCTGACATGCCATAAATAAATGGGCTAGTGATAATGTCCACATGATGAGTCTCACTGCTTGGAATATGTGAGAAATAATGGCGGTATGATTTTATGTAGTTTGGAAATTGTGATAATATATCATGTGATCTCCCATCGACAAAGTGGTCAGGTACATCTGGAGTCGCATACAAAATCATAGGTACAAGCTCCTCCATAAAGGATGGAGAAGGGGACTGCTCTAGGTTCTCATACCTATGAACCACGATGAGATCTATGTGTGAATCAAAGTGAGTATTAGTAATCCTATATTGTTTGGTTCTCTTCTATGAAGGAGGAGGAGATGTAGAAGGAGGAAGACCTACTAAATGACAAGAATGGTGAAGCACTGCACCTAGATGCACGATGACTCAACAAAAAGAAAAAAACTCTAAGTAATCATGCACCCTAAGCAATCTACTTACATAGAGCAAAATCCTAAGAAAATCTACAGCAAAAATACAAGAAAACCAAGGGGAGGATATGTGAGCTCTCGAATGCAGTACGTATGTCTCTCCTAAGAGAAGCTTGAGACTCTCATACACTACAAGAGGAGGTATGTAACCAATTATAGTGGCCCTCGGCTTCAACATGTAAATAAGCTATGTTGTCCAACCCCTACCTGGATAGGACACTCACAGAATAACCTCTGCAAGCACCCCCTGTGATACCTATGTAAGGGAACTAAGGTTAACCAAATATAACCAATACTCAAGTAGATATTCAAAGGAGGGATTGACCATATGGGAATGGTAACAAAGCCTTAAGCTCAAAATCACCAATTGACACTTGACACACCCCCAAATACAAATATGATCCTTGAAATACCTTTGGCGCTCATAGAAAGTGGCCAAGGGCTATCTAAAATAGAATCATGTACGCTGCCTCATGATTAAATCCTTTGTAAGAGGAGCCTCTTGAGAATGCTAATTATACCAAGAATTTCTCTCTCTCTCTCTCACCTTGACAGACACCTACATGTTTCATTTAGTAGTCTTGGAGAATTGACTTATAATGAACTATTCCAAGACTCTAAAACCTAATCTTGTTGATGAACCCTATAAAACAAAAACGTGTAATTCATTTGAATTAAGCATTTATTTTAATGGTTGTGCTTACTCAAAGTGATATCGCCATGCAACCAATGATATTATGATTCAACAGTGAAATAAATGTGTACAACTAACAAATAGTGCCAAGTGCAATCTGGTGTAAACAAAAAATGGGGTATGCCACTACATGAGGTGCATATTTTTCCTTCAAATGATGATGGAATCATTCCAAAATGAAAACATGACTATAACTTAAGTAAGAAAACCTAATGCAAGTACCATGCAATTACAAAATGAAAAAATTCACGAGTATGTAAAAATAGAATATTTTAGTATTTTTGAAATAAATGAGATGTAAAAGTAGCAAAAAGACTCTACCACTCTCAGACCCTACAACCACTCACCCATAGCATCCAAGAAAGGCACTAAGATAAAACAAATCTAATGCACTAATCCCAAAACAAAAAGGAATAAATGAATGACAAGAACCATCTAATAAAAAATAAGGTCAAAGAGGGTCTCTAGTTAGAAACAAAGCAAATATACTGACACCAACAACATCCAAGAAGACTCAACAATACTTATAACTCACCCAGCAACTTCAAATCATCCCAATCACACTCAAAACAAATTCATACATGACTGTTCACTGAAAACCTGTGTACATACACAGGAATTCATGAGAAAACTGTGTGTATACGCAACTGTGAAGAAGAAACTTGCATACAAGAAGTAAAAGATGACAAAACGATAAGCCAAGGTCAAAATTACTCCTACAAGGAACTACTGAGAAAACATACCTCCATACCCTACACAGGAAAAAGATAAATAGAGAGCAATTGAAGCACATTGTGCACCCAACTCCCAAAGAAAAAACTAGGAACTTCCCCAGCGAAATCGCCAATTCTGTTATGAAGAGAAACTTCCTATGGCTTTGGAGTACCACAACAGATAGTATGAAACCATAAATCAATCCTTTCCAATATGAAATATCAATAAAGACATCTAACACTAAGGAATATGAATCGTACCTTATTTTGAATGGTTGATGTAGATCCTCATTGAGCTTTTCCAACACACTTGTATTCATAATTCGCTCTCAACAACAACAAACAAGAAAACAATGATATATATTAACATGTTATAGATACTCTAGAATATATTCAATCATGTATAAGCAAATAAATACATCCATGGATACAATATTCATATTTATGCACATGTATTGGACATGAATTAGATATCTCAATTAATAAAACAGAGATACAATAGTGACAAACTTTGTCAGCACTTCTGCGAATCAAAGAAACGAAGTCCTCCACCTAGTCCTCCACCACTTCAATACTCCATCTCTCAACGGTAAGATTACAAAGAAAATGCAAGATTGGGAAGAGAGGCACTATGTGCTCGAAAGGGAAAAAGGGATGCAGACTCAAGAATAAGCAAAATGGGGCAACAATGGACTATAGTTTCCTTACTCTTCAATTTCTCGTCCTTCAATATATCCAAGAGGCTCAATATAGAGCACTCCAAATAGGCAATGGATGGTCAAGTTAGAGTGTTATCAAGGAATATGGAAGGCCAAGAGTCAAGTTATTCGGGACTCTATGAGAAAAACTCCAAAAAAAATTGTCTTCATGCACATTTCCCGATGTACATAGGTTTGAGGTCAAAAACTGCATATAGACATCAGTATAGCTTAAAACTTCATGTGTAGGCATAAGAAGGTGATTTTTGGGGACTTTCTTGGAACATCAAACTATAATATAGGTAAAGGGGTCTAAGGAGTCTATAGAGGGACATGGAAGGCCATAATGGTGTGATCTACCAAGTGTGGTAAAATCAGCTATAACAGTCTTGACCCCATCCCGTAAATTGCATTCTTATTTAAAGGTATTTTCCTTTCCATAGTTTATACTATGGTGTGTGAAGTCCTTCCCTTAAGCGTGGGAAGCTTAGATTGTGTAAATTTTCTGGTTCCCCCATACGGTGACCTCTTATTATTAATAAAAAGTAAGGGTTTAAAATACTTTATGTTGGCATGATAGTACATGTTTTTGGCCTAAAACACTTTCTTGATGTTTCATGGTGGATATACTATATCATATTGTTTTACAATGATTTAAAGATTACAAAGCATGAGCCAATACTATGCTTGCAAATTAATTTTGATGTTTTTAAAGCATAGAAATATGCTAGGATGTAATGATAATGGATGGTCATTTTGAAAGATATAGCACTATGGTTTATAGTGTATGGTTGTGGTGTGAAAGAGGTGGAACTTGTCATAACCCTGAAGGTTCTTGACATAGGTTAAAATAGTGCACACACCCTTACTCATTCCATAAGGTATAACATTGGGTGTTTTTATTAGGCTATGGTTATACACATATATACCAAGGTTTCCATGGTGTAATATATTGTTTTGGTGTTGTGCATATTCAAAGGTTTGAAGGTATGTATTGAAGGTATGAAGTTTTATATAGTTTTTTGGTTTGAAGGTTAAGTACTATCCTTGGTCGACCTTAGAATTTAACTCGTCACATGAGTGCGACTTGACAGCGCAACCAGGTCCTATACTTTGGCTATGTGATTCTCTCTCCACCATAAATCTTTGATGATGAGAGATATGGTTTTTTAGATTGGTTTAATGTGTTAAAATTTGTCTTCAAAACCACATTTGCAAGTTTTGTTTTGGTGAGAAAACACATAGCCGAGCTCTGGTCGTGGTGGAAAATGTATAGAGGGTGCTTGCCTTAGTAAGTAGTCATCCTGACTTGAGTGATAGAAGGGCTTGTTTAGACCTTTGTGTGGACATCAAGGCAGTTGAGCTTTGATTTTTTTTTACTTATGTTGGTTCTGGTTCCTCGGAAAATATTACTAATTTCAGTTTGTGTCCTTAACAATGTCTTTATGAGAGTTTCTTCTGTTTCCATGGCACACTGTATAGAAACACATTCCCTGCCACCACCGCATCGATCGAACTATCTATACACGTAAGGATTTCTAGTTTTAATAAGATATTTTCTATTGTTTGAAATCCTAATTATACAATTATTACAGTGGCAAACTTTTTCATATTAATGTTTTTAATGCAGATAGAAGAGGGATAAGGATGCTCTGGAGGATTCAAACCCTAGCCCTCTTTTCCCTTTTTCCCATATGAGAAATGTTTCTCTTTAAGTTTATTATTTTGGTTAAATTTTACAAAGTGGTGGTGTTTTGACTGCAATGGAGAAATTCCATGTTTTGACACTCGAGAGGGAGGCGATAAGGTCACCTCTTCCCAGGTTCGCGTTTTCAAACACTTAGGTAATGTATGTGACTCATGCCTAGTTTATATTATGGTTTTTATTAAATATATGAACCCATACTGACCCGACCATGTTGTGATTGTAGGTTATGAAGGGAAGAGGTTGTGAGGTCTCCAAATGGTATTCACATTCATTAAAATAATAAGTGTTTCGGTTTGCATTTCGTAAATGTTTTTATGAAACCGTTTTTGGGTTTGTGTTGGCTCTTTAGCCATCAACACACCGCTATAATGTAATGCAATATTTAGTTTATACCCTCACATGGTTTGGGTGCCCTTGACGGGTCTTATTCCCATATTGTTTTAACATTGGTATTATAAATTATTGTGGAAGCCATCCGAGATGGTCTTACAACCACTCTTTTATATATATATATATGTGTGTGTGTGTGTGTGTGTGTGTGTTGTATATATATATATATANTGATAGCATCGTAGGATAGAAACAATGGTTGTGTCAACATTTAATCGAGGGTCTTCCTCTATGTAAAACTGGAGTCTCCATGATGTGCAATTACATCCCTTTAATTATGGAGCTTGTTGTGTTTACTTGATACAACCCATAGGGTCTATGATATCTTAACTTAAGTAAACATATTTGTGTTTTTAATTACTCAGATATCGATGATAGCTTTGATTGACTGGAAAACAATATCGGTTTTGTGACTGGTCTTTTGGATGACGTGAATGTAGTTGTGAAAGATGGCATATTAGTCAGTAATATATTTGATTTGTTTCTTTAATTATCCTATGCATGCTTTTTGTATGTTAATAAAATGGGGTCACCTTCGATCTGTTTGTTTGTTTTCACAAAAAATAGAATGAACAATAATTTCTTAATTGCACTCTTATAAAACTATGATTTATTTTATCATACGGATGTTAAATAACTATCTTAAAGAGATGTGATCCCACGATCTCTGTAGTATAGTTTAACATATGAGTGTATCTTTAGGAGTTAAACATGTGTTTTTTTTGTATTTGGTTGGGATTCTTTTATGATACTTGGAAAGACCTCGTGGTCATCGAAATGCTTACAACTTTCTTCTCGATTTAGTTATCCTCTATACATACTTGGAATTCGTATTTATCTATTCTTGATAAGATGATTAAGGGATCTATATAAGAGTTAATTTGATTATTTATATATGAGTATACTTATGATAACAACATTATACTTTCATGGTTCATTATATCAACCTTATTTGGTTAGAATAATTTAATTGGAATCATAAGCATTGTATATTGATAATATTATTTAAGTGGAATCCATTCTTATATATTTAATAATATAGATCTATACCATGAAGAAGGATTAGATCCCAATACTTCTACTTTTGTAGAAATATGGATGACACTCTATTTGTAGATACTTAGAATATTTTAAGAAATCTTTTCATAAGTTTAAATATGATAAAAATAAATAAATTCTATCATGATTATAAATTTAGTCTACATTTAATTTCCTAAATACTGACTAAGAAAGAATTTAGGAATAATCGATACAAACATAAAATTAATAGTTAAATGTAGGAATGCATGATACAAATTAGAAATAGACAATTTCAAATCCATTATGTGTAGAATTTAAATTCCAAATGAATCACAATTCTAAACATTCAAGCATGGCATCATTAGCTTACCTGATACACACTAGGCTCTACATTAATCTTCTTCAGATGTAGAATTTAAAACACATTGTGTAAAAATTTAAACAGAAATTATGAAACTAGCACCAAAACTTAAAACAAAAGTGGAGAAACTGCTCCTCCCAACCAACTCCTAGAGAAGCCGAGTTACTTGCTACAGAACCCTCGAGCATGTTCTTTGAATCACAAGAGAAATATTCTTCAATGCGTCATCTCTTGCATTCACATATGTAATCCCCATCCAATGTTAGCCTCCTGCTTGTCATGGACATATTATAATATAGTATCTTTCCTAAGACTTGGTCATTTAATAGCCTCTTGCTCTTTAACACTCAACTAGGAGTTGTGGCATGTTTTTTGGGGATGATGCCTCCTTCATCTTGAGTTCTCACTAAGTGTCTTGTGCCACATGTATTTTCCTCTTGTCGGTCAAAAAACACTATTTAACAATTGTATCCACTTTTGTCCCGCTTTAGAATATTTTATTAATCGAAAATGTTTTATTACAAAATATTTTATTCTTAACTGTTCGGTCAAAAATAATAAAATAATAGTTAAATTATTTTTCCAACATAATTAATAATAAATTATTTATTCAGAAAATATGTATTTATTTTTTATTATTATTCATATATATTTTTATATGTATACATATTTTTTTATTTGATTATATTGTTGTTTAGAGAATGTGATTAGTCTAAACTATGAATAAGATATTTAGTTGTTCAAAACTTGTGATAATTTCGTCGCTACCTCATTAAATCTTTATCTTACGGGAAAAATAATTGTCTTTTAAAATGTTGTAAAGGTTGGAAATTATGAAGAACGTGCATGTGTAAATGTGTTATTTCTCAGCATTGAATGTATAGAAATGGTTGACTGAAACATTAAATAAGCGATATTATTGTAAAAGTAAACTTTGATGTATGTAATTAAAAGATTGATGTCTAGATATACATTGCAAAAAGTAAAAGTTGATATACGTAATTATAATATTGATGACTAGATAATTGCTTTTATTGAATTGTCATGGTAGTTTTCTTTTATTAGAGATTATTACAAATACTTCATTGGATCATTAATTTACTAAGTAGATTGCATGTCTTTTATTCAGAAGTATATTCTTAAATCATAGCTATTAGGTGAAACTTAGTTAATAAAGTAGGCTTTATGTGAGTAAGGAAATGCTAAGAAATTTATGTTACTTTAATGTGTCTTTGAAAGATTGGGTCAAAAAGTTGATGATTATTAAAAAGTAAATTAACTCATTTTTTAGAAACATAAAATTGAATCAACATTAATGTTTGTATGTGATAAATTAGAAAGTGTTCAAGTAAAGGTAAAATTCTATAAATAGGCATGTAAAGTATTAATAGGCATGTCAAATATTAATATAATTATTATTAATATAATTATTGTATATATGTTTTTATGGTTACACTATAAAATAATGAGGTTGTCGGTGAGAGGAAAAAATATCAGTCTTTGTTATTCAATATGAATCAAAAAACGTCTTATACAATAGTGAGGTTACACCAATATGTTTTTATGGTTACACCATAAAATAGTGAGGTTGTTACTAATGAAGCAATGACCTATGTTTTATAGAAGGGTGAGATATCATATATAATTGGACATTATGTTTATTTACTTAGTGGGAATTAGTATCTTAGTTTTGTTTATGGTATTAAAAATGATTTTACTAGGTTCAAGTTATAATCAATAACTAAAGTTTTAAATGGAAATTTATCTATATTAGATTCACAAGATATACAATGAATGCCCATGGTCTCCATCTTTTGGTTAAAGACTTAAATCGCTAAATACTAGTAAACTATTTTTAGGTACTTCTCATATGCGAGAATACAATTGGTAGTGAATGTACTTTAAACATTTTATACAGCTTATATAAAAATATCGTTATAATATAATTTGGATAATCGACTATGACATCAAGTGATGGATCATGCTAATAAAACAGGTTTGCTTGAATGATAGTACAAGGAAAGATTATATACAACATGCCACAAATGGTTAATGAGGGTATATTGTCTATTTAATGTGTGTCTATTTGGGATCAAATTAGATACTAAGGTACAAATATGGTGAACTATGCATTTCTTTTGTAAATAACATAGATTATAAAAATCTATAAAGGAGGTGATGGGGGAAGCCCTTGCCCCTCCACCTTACTTAATTTTTTAGTGGAGAGGTACAACACTAGACCTTTTCAATGGGACCATATGAATATAGGAGCTAATATTGATACATGTAAGTTAACCTTGCAGTCTACAAACTAAGTACTTAATAAAGCAGTAAGGGACCTTTATTCTCCTTATTTTGATTTATGTCATAAATACATTTCATAATTTGAAATAAGGATAATTAAAAGTTATAATTGATTCACCAATTATTAGTGTAATAAATGGTATTAGGCTCAAATGTTATTACCACTGACCATTAAGGAAATAAAACATTTTATGTTTATAACTCTTTCCATTTTTGTACATACATAGGGCATGATCGAATATGAATTAGGGAATATTAGGGGATACACATAAAAATGTGGCTTTGATATAGTACGCTATATTTTGCAAAATGCATGTTTGTGAAGTTCTATCAATATCTTATAGAGATAATTTCATGAAATGACCAATGAAAATGTTTCTTGTTTGTGATAAACATAGTGTGAATGAATGGATTGATATTCACTTATCGGTGAAAGAATTTAACAATCATTGTGGCCAAAGATATGGAGAAGATGGTGAGAATCCTTGTGTGAACTAAGGCCTAGACTAGCATACAATTGATATCATGTATGGATTGTCTTAATAAGTGGCAGTTAAATCATTTTTTAGTCTTTCATTTTTTGTAAAAATGTGTCATTAGCAAGTGCATGTTATTAGTTTACATGTTTTATTAGACATACCATTTAGTTTCTAAAGAATATATAAATAACGTTCCATCCACACCACTACAACCTATTTTCCCACATCCATATTCGTTTACATGATTTTTATGTTTGAGCACACATATTGAACAACTTTGTTTGGTGAGCTAGATCATTATTCGACCTCTTAGACATACAAACTACATTGGACAAACCGACTACATTGGACAATGCTCATACTTTTTTTGGTAATTTGGAACATTATTAGACCTCTTGGATACATTAAAACATACATTTTGTATGGAAATCAAAGAGCAATTATAATGTTATGGTGACATGTTTTCTACATGAGTTATAATTTGTTCTTCATTAACAAATATGTATAGTTAAATTCCTTTCAAATTTTAATACAATCATCAAATAACTCTATTTCTCTTACAAATATTTTAGTCTTCATGATTTGTATATAGTGTATAATACATAGGAAAGGAAATTAAAAACTCATGGACAAAAAATTATCGCATAGATATTCCTTTAATTGAAATGAAACAATCATAAAGAAACATTGACCCTTATAATTCTATGGCCACTAATCCCAACAACCATGGATTACATAATAAATCCATAGTTTTATGGCCAAACCATTCTCTTGATCACATGAAGAAACCATGTTGGTCCAAGTCCTTAATGGGGAACATAATACTCTTATTACAAAAACAATTTACTTGTAAATAATATACCATGGTTAACATAACATACTTTTGTTGTAAGTGAAAATAAATGGCACCTTCAAACTAATGTAAGTGAAAAGCATTGAGAATGATCAATTCTAGGTTGAGTTTGATATATATATTTTTTTTGGTACCATTAAAAGGTGTTTTATTCTTTTTTAAAATGAATTTGATTATGTAAAAATAATTTTCGAGTATGGGCATGATTTTTGAGCTTGTATTTTTTTCGCAATTTGATTTCCTTGATGGAATGAAAAATCCCATTGTGGGAATGGATTATAAGGTTGAATTTCATGTCGTAAATAATTTTCCTAGATAGAATAAAGCATGCAATTTTGGCGATGATGTATGATCTTTAATTTCATATCCCACATCAATTAATTTGATATCGTAGGCTCAGTCATTATGAAAATATTCTATGATTTTGCATTCCTTAACCAAATCAATACGATTTTGGATGGAAATTGAGGCCATTGGAATACATTTCACTCTTTAAAGAGTACCGTTTATCTTTGAGATACGTTAGGTATATATCATGTGATTTGTATATTATTAGATTATTTCTATAATATGTGGGTCATGCCCGAGTTAATTTGGAAATTGTATAGAATGATCTTTGTTTCATACTTGAAAAATAATCTCTTATTTGTTATCTTTTTTTTAATAGTAATAACATTTTGTAGATGGAAAAAAGCATAATAGACAAACAAATATAAAAAGAAGGATCTTCCCCTTGAAAAGGTCCAAGATCTAAGAGAAAAGGGCAAGGTGGGAATGTGAAAGCATAGACATCCTCTCATCACTACCTCAAATCCTAGCAGAATGTAGGAGATAATGAGCTCTAGTTCCACACCACAGGTGAAGAGGATGTGTCCAACATATCCCACTCAAATTTTGTCATCTAGGAATCCTCCACCCAATAATCCATCATCAAGTAATGATGAAGTGATTCAAGACATTCAAATATTGGAAAATGTTGAGTATGCAGAATTATATCTATAAGAAGTTATTCACTTTCAATATCGTGAAGAAGTCCATACACATGTTAAACACTCTCTGAGTTTGGTCCAATGTGTGAATGAATTTCCAAAACAAACCAATTATGGGACTCAAACTTATTTTCTACCTCCCTTACGTTGATTTTATAGTGCATCATGACGAGCTACTAGACATATTCATGTGGATGAAAGTTCCTTTGTATTCTTTGAAGGTAATTTCTACAAACAATGTATTAATTGGAAGTGTGGAAAAATCATCAAAGAATTTTTTGAATCCAAGGGTGATGCATCCAAATGTGGATTATTCTTAGATTTATTAAAATTACATAGTTTAGCTACTGTTAAGATAATTTTAGGCATAAAGATAGTTAGAAAGAGGCTAGTAGTCATTTTTTATAAATATTCAAGTTAAATTTAAGTTAATTAGAAATACATCTCATACAAAAGATATCAAATACGCCCATCATGTATTATTAGAATCAATTAATTTAAATTTTGGATTATTTCTAGATTTGTTAAAATTACATAGTTTAGTTATTGTTAAGATAATTTTAAGCATAAAGATAGTTAAAAAAACACTAGTAATCATTTTTTACAAATATTAAAATTAAATTTACGTTAATTGAAAATACATCTCATACAAAAGATATCAAATACACCCATCATGTATTATTAGAATCAATTGTAAATAAACACAACATGAGGCATCACCTGCTGCGAGACACATATACATCTTTAAAGTAGATATATTCTACTTTAAAAGTATTCTACTATTAGAGAAAGACCTAAACTTGGTCAAAAATATTGTTTATCCTTCATCGAGGGTTTCCTACATTGCTTCGGACATAAAGATAATTGACGCTATCAACGAACGGGTACAAAAATTTTGGTATGAAAATGATTCACCTTCATCGATAAAAGAGATGTGCAAAAGTTTAGAAAATATACTTAGGAATGTGATCCCTACGTCAAGCACTTCATTAACATGACAGAAAAAAATATATATGAGAGATTCAAGGCTAAGACACAACTAAACTCGAGCTAGAGAACCTTTGAGAAGTATAATCTTTGGGATGTTAGTGTATGCATTAACCACAATATATGTGTTGTGGTATATACTATGTATAATTTGAATATTAATATGACATTTATAAACATACCCTTTATGATTTACATACGAACACTTTGTATGGATGCTCTTCCATACTAAAAATGAATGCATCGAGATATTTTATCCATAGTGTCAAGTGTCTAAGGGACAAAGGACAAAATGACTATAAAAAATCATGTATATATGGGAGATGTTCCAAGTCCATTGGATCTCTGTTATTGAACCATTGCATTCATTAATAGAGGAACATAAATTTGAGAGGATGAAAATAGATATGAAGATATTCAAATACGTAACTTATCAAGTAGATATTGCAAAAGAAAGCAAAACCATTGCATTGGTGATGTTAGAGTAAGTGAAGATTGCAAAATCTCACCTTGTGCATTCAGTTTCTACATATATATTTTAAATATTACATTGTAATAACGAACTTATTTTCATGGCACCGTGTATGAATATGCAATTTCATAAAGGATTTAAAAAAAAATAGAGTAGTTTGCTGAACATGTGCATAGCACAATTCTAGGATAAATAGTATAGAAAATACAAGGAAACATTTCCCCTTTGCACCATATTCTCGGTTGTGGATTTTTCTAAGAACTACACCCTTCATCCATAGAATGAGATTCAAATTAAATATTACCATTGAGACCAAGATATCGTTATAGCACATATCACATACATGCACGGGATAGATAAAAACAGCGACAAGACAATAACAGACAATGAAACAAACTTCTACATCAGTGAGGATAGGTGCCATGACCTACATTATGTGCAACATTATTTTAATTTTTATATTATCACCTGAAGGAGATATATATATATGGATCGACAATGCATATGGTTAGATGGTTATGCAAGACAAATAAAAATTAGTTGTGTATTCTAATGGTTGAGTATATTGCACAAGACATATGATGTGCTGCATATATGGAATTAGTTTGAGACATAGCATGGGAAAGGTTATCATGATGAGGATGGTGCATTCATAAAAAATTCCCTACCAAGGGATAATAATACATTTATGACAAACACTAATATTTGAAATGAAAAATCCATCATTCAATGGTGCTTTACAATAATGCCAAATTGAATCAATGAGCATTGGACATCAATAGGGAAAAAACATGTGGTAATAAATTTATCATTCCTTATGTGATATCCTTCCCTTCCATAATCCATACGGGATGTAGGATTAGGATTACTCTAGTGAAATTGTCTCACCCTTGTATTATATTGTTCATTATCCATTTGATATTCTTATTCAACTTCTTGTTCAATTGCACTTCCAATCCACATAGACAAGTTCCCTCCATAACATCGAATAAGGTCTTGAGCATAAAATTTGGATATTTGACTAACATTAATGGCACACCACAAGCATTGGAATGGTGTTGCTAAAGAGATTTCTAGTATATATATATATATATATATATATATATATATATATATACACTATATTTCTTGGTGTCCCCAATGATTTATTTTGCTTTGGCATTAAAATATTGGTACATTTACGAGACGAGGTTATTATGTTATGATCCTTCATTCATTATAAGTTTACTAAATTCATTGTTTTGTAATATTAAACTCTCAACAACCAAGTCAATGTTATCATCCAATTTAATTTCATCATTATTTTCATTTAAAATGTACCTGTCAATCAAGTAAGGATAATTTTTTCTTCTCCATTATCCAAATTTTATTACAAATATGTTTGAATGGGATTGGGGAGTCTATTTCACACAACTCCTTATTTGACCAACATATGATTTGTATATAAGTATGATCATATTTCTAGATGGGATTAGTTCATGCGTTTCATTCTTCCTTGCATTGGTAAATATCCCAACCTTCAACTTGGTCGATAGTAAGAACATTAAAGAATGTGAATTGAACGTGGTGGTCTATATATCCCCTAAAACTAGGGGATTGAGCCATTGCTAACACTACGAGAGAGAAAATGGATTTAAGGGTGAAGGTGCAGGTATGAAGGTAATTTAATTATAAACATAGTACAAATTCTATTTCATATAATCAACAAAAACTATCTTAACTAATGACAATATTGTTCAAGGTCATGACAGTTTTAATGAAAAATAACAATAATACACTAATGAAGGTGTAATTTACAGTTTAGTTAAAGGCTACCTCAAAATGTTATTGTAATTGTCTGTTCCTCATGGAAAATAACCACTCATTCATACTTGTAAAAATATTGAATACATGTGAATATTCACTTTTTATAAAGTTTGAATCACCAATAGTTCATGTTTATTCATGACGACAATGATGATGATGATGATGATGACGACGACGATGACAATGATATGGTTAATGATGATGACTGGGATGGAAATTTGTGTTTTTCGATTTTTGCAATCTGCATGCTGGAAGGCTAGTTCCCACATGGTAATGAAGCTCATGTTTTGGGAAGGGAAGTTTGCAAGTGAGAAAATTAATGAATCCCACATGTTAGTGAAGTGAGAGGAAACCAGTGTTGTGGATAGAGGAAGTGTTGCCTACGTAAAAGAAGCTAGAGGGTTTAAGGACAATGTCTACTGTGATGCGAAAATGTGAATCCCACAGATGGAAGTTGAAGCCCATGTTTTGGGAGACAAACGTGCCCAACAACCAGAGATGATGAAGCCTAAAAGAAAGGAAATCCTACAGCCAGAGATGATAATGCCAACAAGCTTACAATGGAAGAATCTCAAAGACATGAGAAGATAAGAGAGTTTAATTAAGTAATTAATTAAAAATCAGTAATATAACAGATATATAATCTAGATGATTAAACAAAATAACGAATATTTGAAGGGGTGTGAAGGAGAAAAACATAAAGTCTATTTTGTAAAGGTGTGATTGTTTGAACCAAGATATGAAGAGTCACAATGTTGAAAGGGTGTAAGTATGGTTTGAATAGATTATTGAAGGATATATAAACAAAAGATCAAATTGTAAGTAAAATGTCTCCGTCATCGAGATCTATGTAGCTGAAGCATAAGATAGAAACCAAAGTAGAGTAACGTGAAACAAAGTTTTTTAATAAGATCTGGAAGTCTGATAAAAATACATATAAGGGTGGAAGGGTGTGTTAACCCAAAAATCCCCCACATATCTCTCTATGGCCTACACCACCCAAGGACACCATCTCACAACCCCCATATCACTCCGTCAGACCTTTCATTAGACCCCCAAACCTCCAAAAGACCCCAAGGATGAATAAAAGGGATAACAACCCCCAAAAAGAGCCAAAAATAGTCCCTAGGAGCGAAATCCCTAAAAAAGGGTCTAAAACCCTAAAATGGGCTAAAGTTAAGGAAAAAGGGGTTAAAGACCCCAAAGAGGGGCTAAAGCCCTAACCAAGGGCTTAAAACCCTAAAATCCCTTTTAAAAACTATAAAAGGAGGGTGGGGGATCACTCTCAAAACACTTCTCCCTTTCCTATTGTTATGCTGCCCTTGGATGCTTTGAGACCTTTACCTCTCAAACCACCCACATTCCCTCTCCTCCACATCCATTCCCATTTGAGCCATTGCTCCCCCAACCAATAGAGGGAGGCTTCCAAGAGCTAGGGCGTGGTGACCCATTACCCACTAAGAGAAGGTATATTTGTGTTTTTTGTGTTTTCTTCTTAGCTATTTAGATTGCTTTGACTTGTAACCATTATTTCTTGTAGGTTTTGTTTAACATTTTTTGCAGGTTTCTCCATTGTAGCTTAGGTTTGTTTTCCAAGGTTTAAGGAGGCGGAACCCTAACCCATTTTTTGCAGAGGGGTTCACAAATATTCTACTTCTTCTTTCTGCTCTTGCTTATGATTTAGTTTAGTTCTAGTTTCTATCACTAGATTAGCTTAGTTTAATTTACTGTTCTGTTTACTTGCATTTCCATTTCATTTTTCCTGTTTTCCAATAGTAGGAACCTACCCTTGTGCCCTATAGGCACAAGGGATTCATTCCTACTCTTACAGTGAGGAGAAATCCTCACTACAGCTTTCGCGACCATACCAGGTCAATCCCACAGTATTCCTGGTCCAAAATTTCCGTTTTTAAGTTTTTAAAATTTTTGCCCTAGTTTTTTTAGGAATCTTATGTTAAATATATCTTCAATCCTGTTTATTTCCAGTTTTAACCACTGTCGAAGCCTCTGCTAGGCCAAACCAAGTCAGACTGACCCTAGTAGCAGTTACTGTCGCCCAAATCTGACTCTGTCTCACCAAAAAACCCATTGCCGCAGCAAGGCTCTCTTATCGGGGAAAAAGGCATGACTGGGGTGCTCTTAATGAGAAAACAGGTGTGCCCATGGCACACTTAACCCCTCGATAAGTGCGACTTTAGCACAGAAAATCATGTTGTGGCTATTTTTGCATTCCGTGCGACCCCCTCGCTCATTTATGAAAAAATCTCGCAGCCTGCTCGCTAGATAATTTCATGAACAATGTGTAAATGTTAAATGAACCATTAAGGCTTAATAAAATGAACTAGCCTAACTAAAAATAACTTAAAAATAACCATATTGCTTCCCCATTCCTCCTCTACTCAGTCGTCACCCTCTGGGGTATTCTGGGATACGATGAAGGGCAAGCTTGTATAGATCTAGGCATTCCATGATATTTTTCCCAAACCACTAAAACCAGGTGACATAGAAGGTAGAGGAGGTAGAGAAGGAGGGATTCTCACGGCACTAAGAGTCCTCCCTATTGACCAACCTAGCATCTGGGAGGTGACCTGAGGATCTACGGATGGGCTTAGTCCCATTGTGTTGAGAGCCCAAGACTTTCTCTTGGTTGAAGAAGAATATTACTATGAGGTAGATATCTAGTTAGGCCAGTAAACATTCAGGGTTAATCACTGTACTTGTTTACAAATTTCTACTTATGCTTGCATATAAAATCATGACATGAAATCTACCATGATGAATTCATAAACCATATTGCAGCAACTAAATACTAGAAAAAACAAACAAACCAACACATCATACCAAATAATTAACCCAACTTAGTTCATGACACTGAGTAAGCCTTAAAATTTACCAAATTTACACTAAGTTCAATCAATTTTGTAGTCTTTGAGGACATAAGTCCCCGACTACTTCAACTATGGGAAGTACTTGGGCTTTTCCTAGAAACTCATTGTGAGGAGTACCATAGGAACCCCAAAGTAGCTTGCCGCTGAGAGGAATTGCCAAGCAAAACAGGTAATGACCCCTTCCGATTGAGTAGAAGCACCTATGAGGAATAAGCCAAGCATTGTATTTTGGTAGTCTTGGTGGCCGACAAACCACCTTCAGCCAATAGGAATCTATTGAAATTGGGGTCCATATCTCATATCCACCAGTTTCATACATAAAAGCGAACACAATTGATCCTCCATGATCTTCCTCATGCCTAAGAGGCGAACCACCACCATTTGGAACACTTGATCGGCACCGTCGAATTCATTCTCAGTGATATCCCACACCATCAGAGGACCACACTGCCTCTAATTCTGATTCAGACCTGTATCAGTCTGAACCAAACGTCCACACCACACTATCAAGCCCCATGGCTAGTGCAAACCCGCATCCATTTTCTGGCGTAACCTTAGCAAGCGGATCCATGTCCACATCACAACCTGTGACCCACAACTTAGTAAGTGCCCCAAGCACAGTCATGTGGAATGTAATTAGCCAGCTGCCACCACCTATAGTGACTAGCCCAAGCTAGCCCACTTACAACACATGGGGGTAGTGGCCTTTCCACACATACTTCCCTTTCTTCCACATAGAGGGGCGGTGGACCATCCACCTACATTGCCCCTACTATCATACATGGGGGAAATGTCCTCGCCACTCATACCATCCCACCCACAACACTTGGGGGCATTGGCCCATCAACCATAGTGCCACCGCAAGCACCCATAGCTGTGCAGGTGCACTATGCACCTGCAAACACCACCACCATCGCAGCCCCATCCCACATTAACTTGGGGTAAAATTTTCCCTTCATGGCTCTTGTAAACTTTCCTGATTTGGATAGATTAAAAAATGACCCCATCCACCACCAAGCTTTTTTTCCACCTATGCCAAATAAGCTGCCATCAGACATCCCCAAGTTTGAAGGCAAAGCTGGGGAAAGTCCCCAAAACCACATAATGACATTCCATCTATGGTGCTCATCCAATAGCATTATAGATGACTCCATTAGGCTGAGGCTATTCCAACACACCCTTATAGGTGCTGCAGCCAAATGGTACATTGAGCTGCCACAAGCCAAGTACCCCAAATTCAAATCCCTAGCCTTCATGTTCCTACAATATTTCCAACTCCTTGTAAGATATGATGAGTGGGTGGAGATCCTATTATCCTGTCGTCAAAGCACTACCACTCACATAACTGACCATATCCAGGAGTGGCAGCAATGCCGTTGCTTATGCAAAAATCCAACTAGATGATAGGATCTTCTTGGATTGGTTCCTTAATACTTTGCTCCTGCCCATCGCAAAGGACGTTGCATCTGAACATCCCCAATCTAAAGAAGAGGCCATACTGAAGGCCCAACAATTTGACCTCATCTATTCTTAGTCTGGATACCTATATACTATCATTCCAGATGCTCCCCGTATGAATACCTCCTACTGTAATGCATTGGGGGAATCCCATGCTGTAGACGGCATCATAGGATTGGTCTCCCAATAGCCATAGTCTCGACTGACACCACCTGCCATTACACAACAACCAAGCAACACTGCTAATGTTGCTTACCAAAACCAAGCTCTAGACTATGCTAGAATGATGTTCCAGTCTGGAGCAACAACTTCCTATGCACAACCTATGCCACCATAACAAGCTCAAGCCATGGCTTGTCTAGCACAATAGTATGTGGGTAAAATTCCCACATTTTTGGCACCACCACCCCAACAAATATACTATGCACCACCATTGAAACAAGTTCAAGCCCCTTCCCTCGGTCCATGCACTCTGTTGGGACAATTTTTCACACAACAAAACCATCCCAACTAGCTTATCCCTAAAAATAAACAAGGGAAAGATAGGAACAACTGGCCCCACAACCAAGGTAATAACAAACTGCAAGGAGGTAGTCAACAACTGAACCCTCCTGATAATGCCACAGAAAAATGTCCAATCCAGAATCCCCCATGACCAAATGCACCAAGACGCAATGCCCCATTGTGCACAAACCAACCATCCACACTCTGTGAGGTCTATGGGAACTACACATTCGAGTGTCCCCTCATGGGGCACACCAAGCAAGCCATTTGTAATGAGGTCCAAAAGGGTGCCAATGCTACAAACCAAGCACAACCCAACCCGGAACCACAAGGAACTCCCCCCATGGGGCTTCAAAACCCACTAATAGTCCAACGATTTGTGGAAACTGCACCCACTTCCCTACCCAACCCCAACACTTCGGCGGCTCCCCCCATGGTCGAAACAAGTGTTCACCACCTGCTAGCCATGACCACTAAAGAGGTGAACTTACAGACTAGACGAAATCAGTACGGTAGCACCACCGAACCTACCGACTCATCGGTAGCATCCACGTGTAATACAAACAACCTACCTCTCCAGTTACACCCATTCCTGCATCCCCCCATATGCAGAATTGCCAATAATGCCACAGATAGAGCTGCAGTTAGCTATAGCTCTGTGGATGATTTGTCCCAAACGCCAACCGCCATGTCCACTCTTGAGGTACTTAAAACGTGCCGAATGTAGCAGAAATCCTTACTGGCCACTCTAGGGGTAGTAGACCCCTTTGACTCCAAGCTAATCCCCTTTGACATGGAGAATGGGGAACCATGCATGCCCTCCACTATCACCTTCCAAATCCTAGTGTCCATCCGGAATTTGGTTGTGCACCGATGCATAGTGGATGAGGGGGAATCCACATGCATCATGTCTACCTTTGTTTGGTAGAATCTTGGATCACCAATTCTGCAACCATCCTCCATGACGATGGAAGCTTATGATGGACATCCCACTAAAGCCCAAGCCATCCTCCCCCATGTCCCCATCACGTTATCCCAGAAGATAGTCCTGATTGACATCGAAGTTGTCAATGCTCAACTGGACTACAACCTCCTCCTCGAAAGGATTTACATGTATGCCATGCGAGCTATCACGTCAACTATATTCTGCCTCATGATGTTTCCCCCATGAAGGGAAGATTGTGACGATTAACCAGCTCACCTACCATTATCCGCAAGGGTTAATAGCACCTACCAACGTTATCCATACCATCACCACCATTGAGACACAAGGGGCAACCACACATGCTAACATCATCCCTACAACCAACACTGTGGTTGAAAACACACCAGCTTTCCCACCATTGAATGTGGGCCCTGGGTTGTTTATCGATCCCACCATGACAACCCCTTTCCCATTGGTGTCACCACCATTGACACAAAAGCAAACTATGGACTTGTGCATGGTCTCGTCAAGCACCACTGCACCAAAACAACAACTACAGCCGCAGGCCCAACCACAACCACAACATTGTCCATAGCCGGAACGACAATAGAACCCGCAACATGACCTGTAGCAGCAACATTACACATAGCCGCAACCACAAACTCACCCCCACATGTAACTAGTGGAGATTTATGTGGTCTCATCTCTGGACCATACAATTCCCTTCCTCTTTCCCCCACCTAGTGTCATGATCAAGCTGGTCATGGCCACCTTAAGCCTGCCAAACTTTACATTGGGGACCTTGCTGTGGTATATTGATCCACTAGCTCCACCAACAATTCCCCAGGCGGTGTTAACCCCAGTGCAACCCATCACAGTTGAGTCCCACCCTCCACTTGGCCTGCACAAGACAACTGCTGCACCTGCACCTACACCACCCCAACCCAAAAGGGCCAGGGCCAAGAACACCAAAGCCACCACAGAGCCACAACAAATCCCACCTTGTGCCATCTGCAAACAACAGGGCCATCCAACTCAGAATTTCCTTGAAATACCAGTGATTTGTGCACATCTAGATGCCATGGATACAAATGAAAACCTTCCCATGGTTAAAATCCCAACAGCGCCCGTAGTCAGGAACAAGGTATTGAGGACAAATCATGCTTGTGCTCTTTGCGGCTTGTATGGACATTACTCCCACCATTTCCAAGACTTTCCCGAATTTCAAATGGCTCTCACTGACCTCCGTCAACATTCCCTTGAGTATGAGATCACCTTGATCGAAGAAGTTCATCCCCCACCGCCTTCTTCAGACACCATGTCCATCTACATGATATCCAGTTCTATAGAGCCTCTCGTCTCCACCATCACTAATGGTCCATCAGACTTATCTCTCCCATTTTTCTCACAACCACAGCTCCATCCATAGCTGCAAACTCAGTTGCAACCTCAACCTCAATTACAAGGGAAACAATGGGGTTCATTCCTGATCAACACAGTCCTTTTCCTTGCTCTTTTCCTTTTCCTTTTCCTACCATCCATGATTGTGAGTAAGTTTTTCTTGGCAACCCGCAATTTACAGGATTTCACACCAGGAGATCCTGTGTGGTACCTTGAACCACCTACCCTACCTCTAGGTCCATCAAATACTCCTACCATCTCGAGGCCTACCCACTCTTCCTCCAACAGAGACTAGGGGAAAGGCCACCAAAACCACAACCAATACCATTTACATGGTCTCTTGCACCATTTTCCCTTCTGTCTTGTCACGTGTGGAAGATCCACCTGATCTATCATGGCACCAGTTATGCAATGATAGAGAAATATGTAAGACCACCTCTGGTTTTACCCCTTTCCCTTTAAACCATAGTATTGAATTGATTCTTCCTATAAAAGACCAGATTCCATCACCCCACCTTGCCATTGACCTTCATCTTGGCAACGGGGCATACCTCTTCATTGAATCTGATGGACAACTCTTGGAGAACCCCTGCAATGGGCTCTACCTCAAGAAATTTTACTCTTAACATCACCAATTAGTCACTTTATTTTATTTTTCTTGTTTTTCAACGTTTTTCAGCAAAAATCAAAGGCAGCACCATCAGTTGCTAGTCTAAAGTCACCTAAAACCTAGTTAAAACACCTCTCACACCTCTGGGCTCAAATTTCTCTTTATTAGACCATTGTCTTGGGACCATTTCCCATAAGTCACCTTGATTTACGAGCCATGACATGAAGATGCGAGTGTCTATGGACCTATGCTTGTATCACACCTCTGGATCGCAACTCATGCGAGTTTTCATACTACCACCCATTAAGGACTGTAGTTTTAGCTTTTACTTTGTATTTTTAGCATATAGTCGTCTTTTCCATTTACCGCACCTTAAGTGGACCTCCGGACCACTGTCAACAAAACCATTTATTTTTCTTACATATATTTGGCATATAAGTGCCTCCGGACTTGTACTCACATCGCATGTAGTCAATTTCGTCCACCACAACACACACACACACTCTCCTGACCTCTGTTTGAGAGCCACCTCTATTTGCATGCCTCTGCTGCACCGACTCGTAGGGCTCTGCCACGATCTATCCCACACATGTATTGGTATGTTTGAGATC
Source organism: Pseudotsuga menziesii (assembly GCA_001517045.1). Lineage (NCBI taxonomy): Eukaryota > Viridiplantae > Streptophyta > Pinopsida > Pinales > Pinaceae > Pseudotsuga > Pseudotsuga menziesii. The sequence continues at coordinate 245,009 of LPNX010146218.1, forward strand.
CTTCTGCTCTGTCCATACTGTGTGGATGACCTTTGGACCTTTTTCCACCATCTCGACATGGGGCACTGCTCGTCCCACCGCAGTTGGTTGACCACATTGAAGTTTCGTTTAAGCTCTTTTTTGACTCCTTAAAACAATGAAAAGATCGTTGATCACAGCTGCTTCCTTTCCCAATTGCTAAACTATAGGAAAGGGTATCTACATCATCTCATTTACCCCCTTTTGTAGACCATGTAGACCGTCAATTGAAAAGGACCTCCTTGGCACACTCAAGCCAAGACCGCACACCTCTACATACTTTTATGCTTTCTCGAGCAGAGGGGCCACGCTTTATGAAAAGGCCTGCCACTAGTTGTCATTAAGCTCTTTTCCATCCGTCTCAACAAGAAAATATTGACGAGCAAACTTGGTTTCGTTCATGCTCGTAAAATTATTTGAATGATTGTCCAGCCAGTATAGGTTTAACCTTTTCTATCCTGATTAGACTTCCAATGCTAAAGAAGTCTCTCATCCGCTCCAGGATGGGTGAGCTCTCCTATGTATACTTTTATCCTTTTTCAGGATTAGGAGACTACGAACGAAAGAGATCCCTTACTGGAGTCTTCTTAATGCTTTCAGACTCTCTAAAATTGAAAGCACCATCAAGCATTTACCTTCTCTGGCTCGCCAAAAATCCATGAGATCGTACCACAATGGTGTCCCTAGACACCACCCCACAGAAAATAGTTTGGTAACATCCCCACATTCAAGTTGCCTTTGTTTAGAGTACTCTGCAATGTGTCTTCCTTGGATCCAATCAGTATCAAAAGTGTCCACCTCCTCCAAGTATTTCCCATCTGCAATGACATTCCTGGTATTATAGCTATGATCCCATTCCCATGAGTTAGTCTCATTTAATTCCTTCTCCGCCTTGCCATCATACTCTAAACAAAGGAAGTTTGAGTCTCCCACTCCCCCCCTACCCTTGTTAATTTCCTTCTCTTCCCTCCCCACCCCCCCCAATTCATTGAGCCAGTCCACAGATTGCTTCACACCTTTNCGCTCCTGGTCAAGGAAACATCATCGCCTTGACTAGGGGCAGGTCTCCCTCTGTTGAAGGAAACACACATATTCTAGAGGATAGACCCAGAGGTCCATGTACCTTGCTTTCATTAACATCATTGATGAGTTCCTTGGACCACTTGAGAGGATTCCTTAGTGCCTCTTGGAATGGTTGTTTCTCACGTGCTTGACTTCAACTCCGTCATCGCACCATTGAGATTCGTACATGGTTTGTTCCACACAATACTTGGTCGAAGACCCCAGATGTCACTTGACTCTAGCACATTGGTGAGTCCACTCGAGGGACCTAAATAGGTTATGTCCCTTGTGATTTTCGGGTTACGTTGGAGACAGTGTTCATAAGCCCCAACAGTGCTTCGATATACCTTTATGATTGATACCACATACTTGTACCGTAGATACTCTGACTCTCAATCAATGAGTCCACATAGCTATGTACTAGATTGAGCAGACCATCAATCATGAATATATAGCATTCCATCAAAATTCCAAGGGTCGTATGTAGGCTAGATCAGTATTGTATTTAGCCTCACATAGAGGCAACAAGCATTATAACATTAGTTCTATATGATCGGCTCTTGTATTTTAGAGCATAGATCAAATGATTCTTTTGACATTGTCACGAGCATGGGAATGCCTGCCTCCTCCATATACATGTCACACATTTATTGTATCTCACCCATTGAAGGGAACCAAATTAATACAAAAACCAAAAGCCACCATGCCCCAGTCCCGAAAGCACCACCTCTATACAATAAACCCTATGATGTCCATCGGTCATACATTGAGCTCCTGCCCTCACACATTAGGGGCAATCTGTTAACCCAAAAATTCCCCACATAGCTCTCTATGGCCTACACCACCCAAGGACACCATCTCACAACCCCCATATCAGTCCATCAGACCTTCCATTAGATCCCCACACCTCCAAAAGAGTCCAAGGATGAAGAAAAGGGCTAAAAACCCGAAAAAAGAGCCCAAAATAGCCCGCTAGGAGCTAAATCCCTTAGAAAGGGGCTAAAGTTAGGGAGAAAGGGGCTAAATCCTTGACCAAGGGCTTAAAACCCTAAAATCCCTTGGAAAAATTATAAAGGAGAGTGGGGGGTCACTCTCAAAACACTTCTCCCTTGCCTATTGATATGCTTCCCATGGATGCTTTGAGACCTTTGCCTCTCAAGCCACCCACATTCTCTCTCCTCCACATCCATTCCCATTTGAGCCATTTCTCCCCCAACCAAGAGAGAGAGGCTTCCAGGAGCTAGGGCATGGTGGCCCATTACCCACTAATCGAAGGTATATTTGTGTTTTTTGTGTTTTCTTCTTATCTATTTAGATTACTTTGACTTCTAACTATTGTTTCTTGTAGGTTTTGTTTAACATTGTTTGCAGGTTTCTCCATTGTAGCTTGGTTTTTTTTTATGTAGGGTTTAAGGAGGAAGAACGCTAACCCATTTTCTGCAGAGACGTTCACAAAGATTCCACTTCTTCCTTCTTCTCTTGCTTATGATTTAGTTTAGTTTTGGTTTCTGTCACTAGATTAGCTTAGTTTAATTTAATGTTCTATTTACTTACATTTCCATTTTGTTTTTCCTATTTTCCAACAGTAGGAACCTATCCTTGTGCCCTATAGGCACAAGGGAGTCATTCTTGCTCCTACAGTGAAGAGAAATCCTCACTACAGGGTGGTGCTAGGGAAGGATACATGTCTACAAGGAGGTCTTAGCCTCCTTCCAGTCATGACTATAGAATTAGGGTATTGGTGTATCCTTGCTTGTATGTGTATGCAAAAAGCAGGGTGTGGCTGCATCCATCAAGAGTGGTATAGAAACTTGGGGATTGTGGTCTCCAGGAAGTGGCTACTTGAAAATAGCTATTGTATATTGTAAAAGAAAAGTTTTGTAGATAATAAAAAAAATTTGCTGGTTTACCTTATTGGGTTCCACATTAAAAATTTGTGTCCAAGTTTGTTTTTACATTTGTTAAAATAAAAGAAATTGTGTTTAAATTTTTTTCACGGATTCACCCCCCCCAAGTGACAAGACTTGATCCAAAAATTGGTATCAGAGAGGGATCCTTCACCACAACTTAACCATTGGAAGTAATATCCTATTACAACCACTATGGATCATGATAGGAATATGTCAATAAGTGTCCCCATATTTGATAGTGAAGACCATGTCTTTTGGAATATTAGAATGAAAACCTATCTGATGTCCATTAGTCTGGAAGTTTGGGCATTAGTTGAAAAAGGATATATTTGTTTAAAAGACGCTCCCATAGAAGTAGAAGAAATGAATAAATTTTGTAAACATGTAAAGGCATTAAATACATTACAAGTTGGAATAAGTAAGAAGGTTCTTCTAAATGTACTGATATGTAAAAGTGCAAAAGAGGTCTCGAAAAAATTGGAAACCATATATGAAGGAGATTCCAAAGTAAAGATGGAAAAACTTCTATCTCTCAAAGTACAATATGACAGTATAAAAATGAAGGATGAAGAAAATATTTCATATTACTTCGAAAGAGTTGAGAATATTGTTAATTCAATCAAAGGTTTTGTAGTAGAAGTATGAGACTGTGAGTTAGTTGAAAAGGTACTAAGAGCACTTCCTATGGCATATAATCCCAAAGTATTCGCTCTTGAAGACCAAGATAAACTAGAAGATATTACCATAGATGAATTTTATGGAATCCTCACATCCTATTAATTAATACTAGGTTTTGATAATCTCCCAAAAGGAGAAGCAACTTACAAGTTCATCAAGAAAACAAACTAGAAGAAAAAAAATCGAACCAACTATAATGAAGAATCTGATGTAGAAGAAGACAATTTTGTTCAAAAAACTTTAGAATGGATTAGGGAAGTACAAGGGAAATCTTCCCTTCAAACATTTTAATTGTGGTAGAATTGGGCATTTCCAAGACAAGTGTACTCATCCCAAGGGAGACTCTAAAGATGAAGATGACAAAAATAAACAATACAAGAAAGAAGGAAAATTCCACTATAAGAAAAATTACAAAGGAAAAAAGAATTTATACTCAATATAAGAAGACAATGGTTCATCTGAGATTAGTGACAATGAAGTCCTTTTTCTAGGTATTGAAGATTCTAATGAGATATAATAAATTAATCATAACGAAGAGTCAGAAGATGAAGCAGATTTTAACATGGAATAAGAACTACTCAAGGCTTTGGATGGATTATGAATATACAAAAAAAAGATATTTGAAAAGGTTTTTTAGTTGAACAACAGGAAGAGCATCAACATAAAGAAAAAGAGATGAAGAAAATCATGAGAAATCTAAAACACCAAATTGAAGAGGGAAATATGATAGAAGAAAGGTTGGAAAGATCTCTTAAATAAAAACAACTAATGTATGAAAGAATGGAAGCATAATTAGTTCACTTAAGAAAAAAGATGATGCAAAATTTATTCAAACTAGACATGAAAATAGTTCTAAAATTTTAGATGAGATCATAACCACACAAAAATATCCAATTAAAAAAAATGGAATAGGTTATTCTCAAAAATAAAGTTTAGTTGGCTCAAAATATAATGCTTATTATCTTCTTAGTACATTCAAGACGAAAGAGGAAGAGAAGACAAGGAATGCTTAGAACTCTAGAAGATCATTTCATCCTATCAAGAAGGAATTCAAGACAACTCCAAAGAAGGTTTAATGAAACAAGTATCCTCACATTTTTCTTGGTTATTGTTTTTCATGCTCTAACTTTGGACAGAAATCTATGAATTATAGAGCGTATGAAAGGAAAACTTTGAAGGTTAAAAACTATAACCTCAAGGACAATCAGACAGTTGGTCAAGTGAAGAGCATAAATTATAACTCATTTGCACCTCTATAAGAAAGGAATTTACACTGCTTCAATTTTCATAGCTATGGACATAAAGAAAGCAATTGCATATTAATGGAAATGTCAGAAATACCAAAATACATTAAATATAAAAGGAAGTTTTTGAAAGAAAGAACACTAAAAGAGGAATTCCTCACTACACTGAAAACACAAGATAAATAAGATATCTGGTGTGCAATCAGTGGTCGTTCAAAATACATGACATGAGACGATGGCAAGTTTTTGAAAAAATAGAAGGAACCTCATTGAAATAGTTGGAGAAGAAAGGAATATTTCAAAGATATAGAAGAAACCAATATTTCAAATACCAAAAAGATTTCCCAAGATGATGAGGGTTTTAATAGTGTTGTATATATGATTAACATTAATTATGATGGGAATAGAGATGATGAAGAATGAATTATTTATAGTGTTATAACTGAAGATGGATGTTATTTCTAAAAAAAATCCCACATAACCTAGTTCAGAAATGGAGGGTCGGGAAGCTTCCCACATAAGATCCAATGGCTGGGGATATGTTCCACAAAGGATCAAAGATTGAATGGCTGAGAATAGTTCCACAAGAAGATCGATGATTCAGAAAAGATGTATGGGCACGGAACTACAGATAGCAGAGAGTTTAAATCGTTACCAGTTGAGTTTTCTATTTCTATTCAGGAGCAAAAGTGTGGGTGTTGAACCATGAAATTGTTAAAAGTTTATTTTTCAATTTCCATGTGTGAGAAGAAGTGTGGGTGTGAAACTGCAAAAATCAAAAGGTCAAAGTCATGGAAAAATTGTTGTTCCAAATTCTGCATTCTTCCCTGCGAAAAATCAAAGTGCAAAAAGGAAAGTGCGGAAAGACAACGACAGAAGGACTGTTGCAGGAGAGAAAAGGCAGAAAGAAAAAGTCAGAAAAATTGGAAAGTTGTGTTTTTTGATTGTTGCAATCCCCGTGCAGAAAGGCCAGTTCCCACATGTTAGTGAATCCTGTGTTTTTGGAAGGGAATAAGTCAACAAGCCAGCTGAATCTCACAGTTCAGTAAAGTGAGGAATCCAGTGCTGTGGATACAGGAAGCAATGCCTATGTAAAATCAGCCAAAGGGTTTAAGGATGATGTCTGTTGTGATGTGAAAAGATGAATCCCATAGATGGAAGCTGAATCCTGAGTTTTGGGAAAGAAACATGTCCATGAACCAAAGATGATGAAGCCTGAAATAAAGGAAAGACCGAAGCCATAGATGGTAATGCCAACAAGCTTACAAATGGAAGAATCTCAAAGAGATGAGAATATCACAGAATTTAATTAAGTAATTAATTAAAAATCATTTATATATGAGAGATATGATCTAGATGATTAAATAAATTAACAAATATTTGAAGAGGTGCGAAGGAGAAAAGCATGAAGTCTATTTTTTTAAGATGTAATGGTTGGAATAGAGCTTCGAAGAGTCACAATGTTGAAAGGGTGTGAGTATGGTTTGAATAGATGATTTAAGGATATATAAACAAAATATCATATGGTAAGTAAATTTTCTTTGTCATTCAGATCTATGCATCTAAAGCATAAGAGAGACACCAAAGTAGAGTAACAAGAGGAAGAGTTTTTAAAAAAGATATGGAAGTATGATAAAAATAATACAAAGGTGGAAGGGAGGTGCTAGGGAAACCTACATTCCTACAAGGATGTCTTAGCCTCCTTCAAGTAGTGGTTGGAGAATTGAGGTATTGGTGTATCCTTTTCTATAGGTGTAGGAAGAAACCAGGGTGTGGGTGCATCCTTCAGTAGTGGCTGATAAAGTTGGCAATCGTATTCTCCAGCAAGTGGGTGGCTGCAAATAACTATTGTATATTGAAAAAACAATGTTTTGTAGATAATAGAAACATGTTGGTGGTTTACCTTATTGGGTTCAATGTTAAAACATTGTGTCCAATTTTTTTTTTACATTTTATAAAATAAAATAAATTGTGTTTAATTTTTTTCATTCATTTGCCCCCCTCCCCCTCTCAGTGACAATACTTGATCTAAGACATTTGATTTTCATATATGTCTCATTTTCAACAATTACGTTGAATATTTTGAACTTATCAAAGGCTTCTGATTCTTATTTGAGAAATGTCACCAAATTCATCCTTGTGTAATTATCAATGATCAACATGAGATAATATTCTCCTTCTCAGATTTTATGTCTTGTTGGTCCACAGAGATCCATGTGCACTATTTCCAGAGGATGTGAGGTCATATTTTATTTTGTTTTAAAATTGGCTCTAGTTTTCTTCCCATGTTGACAATGTTTACAAACTGAGTTTAGAGGTTTTACAATTTTAGGAAAGTCTCTTACAATTTCCTTCTTAATTATTTTGACAAGATTTTCAGAATTTAAATGCCCCAACCTTATGTTCCATAACCAACCTTCATCAACCATACTTATGTAACATTGATTTTCAATCTATAGGATGCATATATTGTTTGAGTTACTTATAGAAATGACAAGAACTCTTCCTAAGGTGTTTTTATTGATTTCACATTTATCTGAGTGAAAAATGTAGATGTTCCCTTCATCACATGTTTGACTTACACTGAGGATATTAGGCTTGATTTTTTCTACTAGTAATACATTTTTTTCTTTGATATTGTTATTAACAAAATATGTTCCTTTTCCAATTCTCTTAGAATACATATTTTATCCAAATGTGATTTACCATTATTATCTTTTAGTTTTATGAATTTGTTTCGGTCACCTTTCATGTGTTTTGAACACCCACTATCAAAGTGCCATAAGTTTTCTTTTTGTTGCACATAGAGAAGTCATGGAACTTTTCTTTTCTTCCATTTCCCTCCAATACTTCTTTTGTTTTTTGTCTTGAGACTTAATCGTAACAATCTTCCTTGTAGGAGTCATCAGTTTACAATATTTTGCTATATGTACATGGTTATTACATTTGTAACACTCTATGTCATATTTTTGAAGAAGTTTAAAAGGGTTATGATTTCCTTTTGTTTTGTTACTTGATGACTTCTTCTTGTATTCATGAACCTTCCTATAAGCTCTGCAATTTTAGGATTTATGACCAAAGTTATTAAAAGAGTAATAATGACCCAAAAGGATCTTCTAGTATATATTTGGTCTCTTAGGAACCATATTATTTTTGTTTTTATATTGAGATTTTATGGAATATTTCTTGCTTTCTTCCTTTTTAACTAGACTATTTAGTGCTTCCTCATACCTTTTTTTATTTCCTCCTTGATTTGTGAAAGAGAGACATTATGCCTTCTTTTCTTTGTTAAAACCCAAGCCATATCTATCCCTTGATTATCTTTGTCTATTTAGGATGTCATCTAGAATCCTTGAGCTGTTCTAAAACTTTTAGTTGATTGATCCTTCATCAATTTTTTTTTTTGAATTACATGATATTTTCTTCAAGTCTCTCAGAATCCTGTATTCGTCTTCTGAGCTCTAAATTTAGGTCCTCATCAATTATTTTGGCATCTAGAAGTTGAGATTATAACTTAATAATGACATGATTTGAATGTCTGTTCTTTTCTCTGCATTTATCAAGTTCTTCAAGAGCACTAACAATTTCAACTCTTAACTCTACTTCTCCTTCAACATGCGAGTCACTATTTCAAGCCTAAGTATTTAGACCCATGAATAGAATTTCAGTTTCTTCATTTTCACTTGTATCTGCATCTTCACTCTCTTCCATGTTGTAAACAATTTTCTTTTTCTCATAGGACTTCTTCTTGTTTCCTATTTTACCCTTTCTGAACTTTAAAGTTTCTCTCTCATCATTATCATCTTGTTTAGGGTAAGTTCATTTTGAAGCAAAATGTCCAATTCTTTCACAGTTAAAACATTTCAGGGGTAACTTTCCTTTATATTGGCCAATACCATTCTTAAGTTTTTTAATAAAAAGAGCTTCCTCATCATCTAGGTTCTCTCATTGGTTTTTGGATGAGGCTTTAAATGCTTCTCCTTTTACTTGAGGATTCATGTAGTCTCATTCTCATCACATATGCAGTGAGGATTCCATGTAGTTTATCTAGTGTCACAACGTTAATATTATCTCTCTCCTCTAGGGTGGATATTTTTTAGCCATACTTCATTGGAAATGATCTTAGTACCTTGCTAACACTTTTCTTTCTTTTAATTTTCCTCCAATACCTCTAATAGCATTGACAACCTCATCTACTATTAGAATTTATTCCCTAATATTTTCTTATTCTTTCATTTTAAGGGTCTAAAAATTCGCTTTATATGTTTAAAGATTGTATTCTTTAACTTTAGATTCCCATTCATAAATAATTTTTAACTTATCCCAGGCTTGTTTTCTAGACTTTCATCGCACAACTTTTGTAAATATAGAGTTTTTCAATCCACTCGGGATTGAATTTAGGAATTTGGCATTGCCTTGATATTGGGATAGTTCCACACTGTCTATAGGTACTTTTTTTTCTATTGTACACTCCTTTTTAGTTGCTTCCCAAACCTTCCATCCAAGGCACATCAGATGGAACTTCATTCTCACACTCCAGTATGCATAATTTTCACTTGTGAATAATGGAGGTCTGTGACTGGCTAATCCTTCTTGTTGATCCATAGTAGTTTTTAAATAGAATATTCCTTCTAGTGTTTAATTTGTGGTGAAGGAACCTGCTCTGATATGAATTGTTGGATTATTCCACAATACATAAAAGGGGGGTGAATTGGTATTGTATTTTTATTTTAAAATAAAATAAAAACAAATAATGAATCAACCAGGTTAAGACATGAAGTTTATCATGGAAAATTCAAAGAGGAAAGTTGTTAGATTTTTATCATTTAATATAGCATTACAGTAGGATCTTTAATTGAGAGAACAACACGCAGATCAATCAAACAAAAGAGACAATGAACACAATGTTTATCCTTGGGGAAACCATAAATGGATAAAACCCTGAAACTTCCTCAGAGATAGAATCGACACCAAAAGTAAAACCTAAAAACATAAATATTATCTCCCAATATCAATAGTCTCTCTCTTGTCCCAACAACTTCTCTTCTCACTCATGCGCCCTAATGAGCGAGTGTGTGTGATAAATAGAGAGGCTCACTCTCTATTTATATTCTTTCATTCATTTGAAACCCACTCCAACATGTGAGCCTCACTTAACAATTACTTACTAGAGCTGACATCTATAGGAGTGTCTAATAATCATAGTGCCACACAACTTGTGGGGACTTTTCCTACTCCGACTAACAAGGAGGTTTATCCTTAACAAAATGATGGGTAATATTGCCCCAACTTATAATGACTCACCTAGGGTTGAATTCTCTAGGATAGTCTAATAAACCTAGGGCCCCACAAATGCAGGAACTTTAACCCTTGACCAATAGGAGGGATACCCACAATGACTTGACATGACTTATTACATTATAGAAACTTCCTGGAATAAGCATCGATGTATGAGATGACTCAATTACATTACAAACACATCCTGCAATAAACATTGGGGTACAATACATAAGATATATGGATGAATACATTCCAAGGTTACAATTACATGAACATTCCCTCTTAACTAGGAAGGTATTATCTCAACACAATATATCGGTATAAGTATTCTTCTCTATATCATATGGATCATTATAAAGTCATCTTCATGTTCAAGTCATCTTCATATTCAAGTCATCTTTATTTTCAAGTCATCTTCATCATTGGATTTGGATCATCACTCTATTTGGATCACCACCGGACATCATCACTCGATCTGGATCACCACCGAACATCATCACTAGATTTGGATCATCACCTGATCTAGATCACCACTAGACATCATCACTGGATCTGGATCATCACTACTGGATCATCATCACTAGATCTATATCATCATCACTCAATTTGTATCATCATTGAGTCATCATCATGGGTGATATCTCTTTATTCTTCTCATCATAGGAATTTCTACAAAGCCAGCCCATTTTCATGCTGGATGTACATCTACAGAGCTGGTCCTTTTTCATACTGGATGTATCGTCACAGAGCTAGTACTTTTTCATACTAGATGTGGCATCTACACAGAGCTATTCCTTTTTCATACTAGATGAGTCTTCACAGAGCTAGTCATTTTTCATACTCGATGTGGTATCTACACATAGCTAGTCCTTTTTCATACTAGATGAGTCTTCACAGAGCTAGTCCTTTTTCATACTAGATGTGGCATCTACATAGAGCTAGTCCTTCATCATACTAGATGAGTCTTCATAGAGCTAGTCCTTTTTCATACTAGATGTGGCATCTACATAGAGCTAGTCCTTTTTCATACTAGATGATTCTTCACAGAGCTAGTCCTTTTTCATACTAGATGTGGCATCTACACAGAGCTAGTCCTTTTTCATACAAGATATGGCATCTACACAGAGCTAGTCCTTTTTCATACTAGATGTGTCTTCACAGAGCCAGCCCTTTTTCATGCTAGATGTGGGACGTACACAGAGCTAGTCTTTTTTCATACTAGATGTGTCATCACAGAGCCAGCCCTTTTTCATGCTAGATGTGGGACCTACACAGATCTAGTCCTTTTTCATACTAGACGTGTCTTCACAGATCCAACCCTTTTTCATGCTGGATGTGGGATCATCACATACATTTTAAAATGGAAGGAACCAATCCTCTCACCATGTCAGAAAGGATCATGAAATCATCACTTCCCTTTGGAGGGAACCTTTACCTGGAGAACACCAAGCTTCTCGCTAAAGTACTCAAACTTGACTCTCGACATTTCTAGCATAGAATCACTTCAGGACTGATTATGTCCAAGGATAACATGCAAGAATTGCTAGGACTGATTACATCTGAGGACAACCTATATGACTATTTACATCTGAGCAAACTATGAGCTTCGCTAGGATTTATGCTAAGACAACCTGTCTCACCAACTATGCTAAAACTCCCTCTTTCGAGAGATCTCGATCTATATAAAAAATTGGAGCTTCATTGCTCCTCTCTGCATCAAACCAAAAAATGCAAGTCAGATCAATCAAATCAAATAGTATTTTTCAAAAGAAACATACTACCTCCCAAATAGCAAGTGAAAACATCTTTTTCCTCAGCTGTACTCAGCACCATGTAGGGCTCCATCCTATCAACCAAGAGATCACACTTGATCTCATACTGAAGAAGCACCCCAATGTGCTCTTCCTATCAATGGCATTGCCAATCTGAATCTGTATAACGTTCAAGGTTAATCTTATGATTCGTATCATACTTGCAGCCATCAAGTGAACATGTCTTACTGTGTTCACAACAAAGCAAGTATCTGGTCTCATATCCATCAAGTACATCAAGGAACAAATCATATGACAATACATCATGGCATCAACCGAATTTGATGAAGAAACACTCAATAACTTCAAGTTCAATGCCATAGATGTGGTTATGCAGTCTATCATCCCGAACATCTTCAAGATCTCTACTAAATACTTCCCTTTTCCACACCTCCATGCCTAGAATGTAGTGCATCAACACATAACAGGAGCATCACTAATACTTTCCTTGTCCACACCTGCATGCCTAGAACATAGTGCATCAACACATAATAGGAGCATCACTAGTCTTCCTCCTTCAACCTTGAAGAAAAAGTTGGGATCCACTTCACTCTCACTAAAGCCTAGAGTCATCATTAATCTATCCATCCTATCATACTATGTTGAACCTCAGGATATTCTGTAGTCACTCCCTTTGAAGCATCATACTCCATCTATCTTCTATACTCTATGCACTGAAACATTCTGTACCAGAGTGACAAGAAGCTTCCTATGCTACTAATATTCTATGTATCCATGTAGGATCACTGGATATCGAGATCCTCTATCTTGAACCTTTTCAAAATTTCTTCTTGCACCCATCTGTGAGCTTGTAATCCTTTATCAACCTTGTAGAAAAGGTTCAGATCTTCATCAAGCTCCTCATGCTTTTGTTATCCCATGGGTGTCTTCTGAGCTCGTACAATGCCTTCTTTCATTTGCACACATGATTCTTCCTATCATGTGTCTTCACTTGCAGTGGCTTCAAATGTCTCTATGTAGTCCATGCCTCACACTACAAATATTTCCTTGTATCCTATGATGTTTCCATCTACTGCATGATGGAACTACGCACTTTCCTTCACGTATCGATAATGCATCCTAGACATCATTCTTCTCGAACTGATCTTCCCTTTGTTCTTGGAAGGTTCTGCATCAATGATGTCGCTACATTCGTCATATTATTTTTTCATTTTGAAATGTTGTCACTTGTTCTTCGGAACAAGTCTCATCCTTCTCTGCTTGTAGCCAATTATGTATGTGATCTTTCCTACAAGTCAAATTCATTTGTATGGTTAGAAACATTTCATAAGGAATATTCATACTGGAAAATTCTTATGCATAAATATATGATCATGCAACTACTTTAGCCAATATAGCATTCATCCAGATCTCACGGAAACGTTTCTAGATGCCTTCCATCTCTACCAGGACAACATTGATATTGTGCACTAATCCAATATGTCAGCAAAGAGGTTTCATTCTATATAAGTAGAAATGGAGAGTTGTATGGCACCATGAGCTACTTACCGATTACATGCATATTAGTATTATACTATCATTAATGCAAACATTCTATCATGCATAATACATTAACAAATGCATAACAAAACAATATCATGAAATGACAATTGAATACTTAGCTTTATTTGTTTCACGGGTATACTCCTTCTTGAGCCTTCAACTATATTGTCTTCTTCAATCATAATAGCATTGTTTCTTATCCAAATGCTACGGTGGATAAGAGGTTCTTCAAGAGTTGAGTTCGTCATATTTCTCATTGCTTGAGGGATCTTCTTTGGATGTTGAGAGATTGATCTTCAGTTGCTCCCATGTTATTTTCACTTATTATTAGATGAGCTTCTTCTTGTGTGTGCTCTTCCTGGAGTCTGCTGAAAGTAATCACTTCCTTCTAGCACACATTCTTTGAATGAATGAATCCCATGATATTGGGAGGCCATTCAAGGTGGTTATGACCACTTCTATATTCTCCACTTCTTCTACTGATTTAAGTTATTCTCTGATTTGAGAGACCCCTATAAAGTATGACTGTATGGTCTCTGCATTCGGGATCTTCACATTCTTCAACTGTTTTCTCAAAGTCATATTCTGATGTATGTTCTTCCCTTCAAGTAGCTTGGTCAAGGAATAAAAAATATTCATTGTCTTTAGGGAAGAAACTTGTGGTACAATGTGATCTGTGACTGAATCAACAATGATATTCTTGGCCTTGACCAAGTTCTTTTGGTGTAAATATTTTAGCTTCATCTCCCTCTGAAACTGGAACCTCTCTACTCAGGTAGGTGTCCAATTCATTTTCTTCAGAGAGATCAAATACTTCCATGCTTGGAAGTTGTCAACTTCACCAAGCTTATCATCAAACTGATGTGTTAGACCACTTTGAAATGAGAACCTCAAATGAAAATATAAAAAGATTATATCTTACCAATTTGAGGTGTCCATCTTGGTTCCGGAGCTGGTTGATCTAGGGTTTGTTAGAGAGATCCTAATTTTCAAAACTTGGAATCTTTTATATAGGATTTGATATAGATATAGATCTCTTCAATTTGAGATTTCCAATGTACTCCTTTTCTGAAAACAATGGAGGGAAGCTGCCGGAACAGGAAGCCCTAGTTTACCAATTTCTCCTAAGGAAATTCCTGTTACTTTTTATGTGGTATCTCCAAAATTATTGCTCCTATATGTCTAAAACATCGCACTAAGTTATCCTTGCATGTCCCTTTTCCAACACCATAGTTTTCATCAGAATTGGTTTCACCAACTGGACTTATGATCATTTTCCCAAGGTGACCTGTTACAGGACTGTTCCGTACAATGAAGTTGAACGAACTTCTAGGTGTCAGTGGTTCATCTTATGAGTATGAAACTTGGACCACAAAAATTACAATCTGTGCCCTTTCTGGAACATCTTTAGGAATTTCATTTGGACCTTTGTATCCCATGATATAGAAATTCTTCCGAGGTGTCCTATTTAGTGATGAATCCTGGAAGAGGCTTGAACCCTAACTTGGAGGGATCATATCTCCCAAAATATAGTGAATCTGAGACTGAATTCGGAAAATACCGTAAATCAATATTTCATCTTTGGCCTCTCCAATTTTCAGCCCCTGATCCTTTGCCAATATCAGGATATAGAGAATGTACCAAAACTTAGCAGTTTTAGTATTTAGGGTTTTTCTAGCTTGGGGTCAAACTAGGGTTTGGGTTTCCTGGAGTTTCATCCAACCAAAAATATTTATCCATGTCTCTAAACTTCAATTTTGATGAGGAGATAAATCCTATGCAGGGCTCACTCAAAAATTCCTCTTCTGTAGAAATCCCTAATTTCCCACACCGAAAACTGAAAAATGTTGGAATTGAATTCTGCTTCAATAGAAAGATGTGCCATCCAATGGAGAGTCATACTAGCATACTTTTTCTGATTGAATGTGGAGAGAGACCCAAAAGGTAAGAATCTCTAGCTTCTATAGCTGCACAATTTCTTCTTCTTAGGTTAGCTCTGATACCATGTTAGATTTTTATCATTTAAGCCAGCATTACATTAGGATATTTAACTGAGAGAATAACAAGCACAGCAATCAAACACAAGAGATAATGAACACAGTGTTTATCCTCAAGGAAACCATAAATGGAGAAAACCACACAACTTCCTTAGAGATAGAATCGTCACCAAAAGTAAAACCCGAAAACATAAAGATGATCTCCCGACAACAGTAGTCTCTCTCTTCTCCCATCAACTTCTCCTCTCACTCATGCACTGTAATGAGTGAGTGTGTGTGATAAATAGAGAGGCTCACTCTCTATTTATATTCTTTCATTCACTTGAAACCCACTCCAACATGTTGGCCTCACTTAACAATTACTTACTAGAGTCGACATCTCTAGGAGTGTCTAATAACCCTAGTGCCCCAAAAGTTGTGGGGACTTTTCCTACTCATAGCAACAAGGAGTTTTATCCTTAACAAAATGGCGGGGAATACTTCCCGGACTTACAATGACTCATCTAGGTTCAACTTCTATAGGATAGTCTAATAACCCTAGTGCCCCACAACTGCAGGGACTTTAACCCTTAACCAATAGGAGGTTTACCCACAATGACTTGACATGACTTATTACATTATAGAAGCTTCCCAGAATAAGCATCGGGGTATGACATGACTCAATTGCATTATAGACACATCCCAAAACAAATATCAT
This sequence comes from Pseudotsuga menziesii, assembly GCA_001517045.1. Taxonomy (NCBI): domain Eukaryota; kingdom Viridiplantae; phylum Streptophyta; class Pinopsida; order Pinales; family Pinaceae; genus Pseudotsuga; species Pseudotsuga menziesii. The sequence continues at coordinate 261,209 of LPNX010146218.1, forward strand.
GGTACAATACATAAGATATACAGATGAATACATTCCAAAGTTACAATTACATCAACAAAACCACAAATTAAAACTCATTAAAGAGATTAATCTACAAAATTGCTTTATCTGCTACTATAGAAATGATGCAACAACACTCTGGGTTTTTTCCTACTACAACAGACAAGGATGCTACAACACCCTAAAATATTTTCCTACTACAATAAACAGGGATGCTACAACACCCATGGTTTCTTACTACTACAATAGAAAAGGATTCTAAAACACCCTCTGCAGACTTCATATACTCCCTTAGCACCTTATCATTCTTCTATACAACTACATTCATTTATTTGAATCTATCGCTCATGGTCACAAAAACCATTTATTTCCTTCAATCAGTATGTCATGAAATACATTCATGCTTCTTCTGGATGCATTTCTTCACCATTGTGCCATTTTATTGATCGTACCTCTTCATGAATCTTCCAGTCATGACCTTCCGCATTTTTCATTTTCGTAAGCATCCTGAGCCGCTGATTTTATTTGGGTATTTTTCCTAACCATAGGTATGAGATAAGATGCGTATTTCAGAATGTAGATCTATGATATTTCTCAAAATGTATTTTCACCATTTTCGTAGTTTCCTTTCTCCACCAACTGTTCCACACCATGGATCTCCTTTGATTTATTCATGAACATTGATTTGAGATAATATGTTGATTTTGGAACTATGGTATTTCTCAAAATTTATTTTTAACAATTTCCAGAGTTGTCTTTCTGCAACAATCGTTCTTCCCTGTTGATCTCCCGCGAGCTCTGTGTGACCGCTAATCAAAGATAAGTTGAGGATTGCGGAATGCAGGTTTGTGACTTTTTCAACATGTCATTTAGATATTTCTGTGATTTTCTTTTACACATGAACATTTCCACACCATTGATCTCACATCCATGCTATCATGGACATTGATCTTAAGATTACATGTGTATTGTGGATCTTCATTTTTATTTGCGCGAAAATTATTACCCATCGTAGATCTTCTTGCATTTTCAATCCTAAGCATTGATCTACAGTATAACATGGATTTCAAATATTCATGTTTCTTCGTACATAAATAATTCACCATCATCTATATTCCAAATTGTGGTATACAGATTCTCAGAAATCGTAATCATTTCTTCTGCAATTCTTTGCCTTTCCTATTTCTTCCTTCTGGTTTCCGCATTTATTTTGAATTGTCAATTTCCTAAAATAATTCACCGTTGTCGATCTTACGAAGTGTCAGATGCGGATTCTAAAGAATCTCAATCATTGTTTTCGCAATTATCTGCCTTTCCACTTTCCTCCTTCTTTCCACACTTCTTTGAAACCGTCAATTTCGTTACACATTCACTCCTCACCATTGATCTGTATGATCTATGGATCTTCAATTCTGACCACTGCTCTCTTTGTGTATTTTTCCCCTATCATGGACCTTGTTACTAATTTTCCTTTATCATTGTTGAAACCCTTTTACATCAATTGATAATCCCTGTAATGGATCCTTTGTCTTTTACTGATTTCATCATGCTAGCATGTCTATTGGTTATTCTTTTGTGAATTCCTTTGACATAAATGAAAACTATATTCTCAACAGCTTCAAGAAAAAAAAATTCTTTAGAAAATATTTGAGTGTACAGACAACAACACTTCAATTTGAATAAAACCAATTTAAACACTCACCAATTAAAAATGTTCACTTTCTATCAGTACATCACACCTAGCTAGAGTTCTCTAGATAAAATACAGAGGAACAAAGGAAAGAATACTAGTATTTATGTGGACCTAAATTTCTTATGGTGCATTAAGGGGTGTTTTTGAGGTTTGAAATTTTCCTTGACACCTTCTCTTATACCATGCTAATTTTAGTAAAGCATAGTATCCTTAGGCCTGAATGAATTCAATGGAGATTGAAGGTTGTTGAAGAGAAAATATTTTCAATGCAAATTGATCAATAGATTCATGGAAAAAAATTCACACACATGAGGAAAAAATGGTCATAAGAACAATACATGAATAATAATTGACGTCTATTTAATGGAGTAAATTATACAATAGGTGAACATTGATTCCCTTAGGGAGGATTCAAATTCCCTAACTCAAATTGATTATGGTGCTAAATCGGTGTCAGAAAATCACCACTAGAGCTCACTAGTTCTACTCTAGATCATCGAATCAGTAAACAATAATTTAAATGCTGAGGGTAGCTGAGCCAGTGTCCCCAAGCTCCCTTATATCATGCAAACTGGTGCTAGGGTGACCTAGAGTGAACTAATTAATGGGAATCAAAGTATAGTCAGCCATAAATGAATATCTACTAGGGTCAACTTTTGGGCACTATTGGTGGCACTCAATGTGGTTTCCTAAATTATAGGGATGCATCCCTCGCGCTCCTAAACTCATTCAAATAGAAGAAGTGAGTGGTAGATGTCTCCTAGGTGTGTCACCCATGAACTAGTGAAGTTGTAATTGTTTATTAACTTTCCATTGATGGAAATAGTGTATAGTCATTGATGCCAACATGTCTGGGTTCCCATTGAGGAGCTCCGAGGGTTAAGTAAGTTTGATTGTATAAGGAGACATTTTGATCTTCTGTAAGCCCCAGTTTCAAGCCCTTAGAGCCCTTGGGACAATGGAAAAATATCTAAACATCTTGTATAGCGTTGAAGTACCCCAACGATGTTTTGTAGTTCACAGTTGTTTCTCTGGTTCCCCAGTACCACAACTTGTGCCACAATGCCCTACAAAAGTTTCCTTGGTGTTGGAATATATTAAATCCACTCAATACTTATGGTAAAATAATTAATCATTATTTTATTAAACTAGTACAAAATAAGGAATTGGCTATGAGGTGACTAAAAATTCTAGCCACCACAAGTTTTTCAAGTGATTTACTACTAAATATGAGCAATTTTAACTGACCCAACTATAAACAACTGAAATCAATGACTAATTTAGTCACCAGTTAATAAATATGACTAGATAATAAGTTACAGAGTTAAAAATGACTAACCTAAATGACTAATTTAGTCACGACATAAAAAATGACTAGCTAGAAGAATATGAATTAGTCATTTATGTTAGTCATTTTTAATTGTGTCATGAAAAATTGCAAATTTCATAATGAAGTGTAAATTTTGTAAAATCCAACACCTTCTTTTAGTAATGTTGGTGCCATGCACCTTGATCTTCAAAGATCCACTAAACCAATTGCACAAATTTTCTCTTGACCATCTTTATCCCTACTGCACCATTAAAGCAAACTCAACTAAGCACATTCCAAAGGAAAATTAGGTTCCTACATCAATTACGTATTAGGTACTAGAACTAGTACCATGTCGATACCTAGCTAGAACAACCATAGCTGTACATCCCCTCGAGAACCAGCCATTCGAATGTACCACCTCCATGTAGAATTACCAAATGCATCCAATGCATGGAGAAAAAAACACGTCCACTTTGGATATGTGAGCTGAAGGTATCGTTCGACCCTTTCTCCCCTATTTTTTCACTTGATACCCTATTTTTCCAGACGATAGGTCGGTTCAAGATCTCGCAGTCACCATTCAGAGCGCTTCAAAGGTATGTTTCTTTCCTTTCTAATCATATTCATCACACCAATCAATAACCGGTTGTTATGGATTTTTACAGGTCTCAATGCTGTCGAAGTTACTGCTTCCACTTTACATTCACAATTATCACAATCTCTAGCCTATGCACTCATAACCATATGCATTTTGAGCTTTCATCCTGGAAAAAGCATGAGCACCCTCCTGTAATGGCACTATATGCAAAGTTCAATAGTTTTTGCACATCAACATTCCTCACACGCTCCAAAGGAGAACTGAAGCAGACATTAGAAGAAGTGATTAAACTTTGCAAGGAGGTTTACTTGTTGTAGATGTCCTTGTAGAGCATGGGTCGAATGATACCTTTAGTTGATAGATCCAAAGTTGACATGTTTTTTTCGCCATGCATTGGATGCATTTCGTAAGTCCATGTGGAGGAGGCACATTCGAATGGCCAGTTCTCGAGGGGAGGTAGGGCCCTCATTTGCGTATATCACCAGTCGTCATGCTGAAGAGTATTGATCAGATTTTGGTACCGGTCAGAGTCGATGGTTTGGTCAAGAAGTGGCAACTACGACCGGCTTGTAGGCCAAATCTTTGACTATGTAGACTACTCCATTTATAAAACTAAACAACTTAAACAATAATTATTAAAAAAATATAATACACCCAATTAACATAATTTATATAATAAAATAATAAAAATAAAACAAAAAAAAATCTATATAATTTATATAATAAAACAATAAAAATAATATATATATACATATAACAAAAACAAAAAAAAACTGTATAATTTATATAATTAAATAATAAAAATACAACAAAAAAATATAACAAAAACAAAAAAATCTATTCTGCAAATAGAGTTGTCAACCCAACTGTCGACCCACAGATCTCCACCCACCTTTGTTATGGCATGATGGCATATTTTCTTGAACCCCATGGAAATTCCATCCTCTAATTCCATTAATGAATATTCAACTAGCTCGTTGGTGCTAAATAGCCTGTCCAAACATACTATTGGTGCCAAATATTTTGCTTTGGATGGAGGCTAGGACGGTTTGGTGAATTATGAGGGCAAGTACTGTGAATTTGGTGGCATTTTTGGTCATTTATGAGGCCATATGCAATACCGTTGAGGAGATTGGTATGGATATTTACCACGGTTTGGGATTTACACTTTTGGTATTACCATCCCTACAAAGTTAAAACAAGACTGCAGAGAACCTGGAGGCTCATGAAGAGAAGAGCCAAAAGTTCTACAGATCTAGAGTCAACATCACCTTCTTCCCTTACAAAATTCCTGGTAAGTTTCTTGGTTCAGTGTGAATTGATAAATTTTTCGTGAAAGTTTCTTGGTTTAGTGTAAATTGATAAATTTTTCCTGAAGTGTATGTAGCCAGGTTAAAATCATTGATAAGTTTCTTTTTACTTTGAATTTTTGTCATTTAGCCAAGGCATTGACACTAACCCTTGGCATCGAGTCAAATCCTTGCATCACCTCGTCTTGTGTTCTCTCTCGTCTATGTTGCAGGTTATTCGCTTGCTGGTCTCAAGCTGTGTTGATCCAACCAACCACCTGCAAATTGATCTGGAACTAGAATTGGGACCCACGGATTTGCTTTTTTAGCCACCCTCCTTCCTAATATTGGCAAAGGTTAGAGTAGCATCTACGCTCAACCTCATGCTAGAAAGTCTGTGTATCTGGCCCATTGCAATGATTCATCTCACTCACTCAGTATGACCCAGATTAATCTCTTTTTACCCATAAACATAAGAGATATATGCAAGCTTCCCATTACATATTTAAAATATAAATACTCTGATCTGCTATTAGGATTCAAATTTGAATCCTTCAGAACCCTTCAAAGGCAATTTTAAATGTCATATAAGGCCACAAGGAATTTTACCATGCAAAAAAAAATTAGTTTCATTTCCAGCACTTCAATAATGAAATTGAGTAAGCCTTGGTAAATTTCCAATAGAAGGGAAGCTACAAAATTTGCCTATCCAGGGATTCAATGGAATATGGGAGAGTTGGGACTCAAAGTCTTCCCAACTGCCCAATCATGGATGGGGATCTCATTCCCAATTGACATGGACCACGCTGGGACACTAGGCTACCTAGTGCCAAGTTCAAGTCAGTGAGTTAGGATTGTGATTCACGATTTGATGTTCACTTTCAAAGCATTTAATGGCATTAGCATGCATTACTGATTCACCAACTTCATTAAATACTTGTATGATATGATGCCACCTGCCAACTCGATTTTTCGTCTGTCATCTTATTGTTGACCAAGTCATGTGATCTCACAACTTACAACTCACTTGAGTATTTGAGTATATGATGTGAAATTAAATACTCATATGAGTCATATCTATGGATGGTGAATTGATTTGATAACCCTCCACTGTCAAGGTTCTGTAAGGAAAAAATAATGGTGTTGTTTTTTGGGTTACAACTTATAAGTTGCTATTTATAATGCATTGAGCAATATTTGGTATATTTGAACCTAACCTGGTCCAATGGGTATGTAAGTTTCTCTACACCAGGGTTTCACCTAGTGCTAGACATTTCTATTATCACCACCACAAGACTGGGATGATGGATCTTTGGTAGCAGGCTAGCAACACACCACCCTTTTTTTGTGCTCATGAATCATATCCGATACTAGTCATCCTAGGGTTGTAGGATTCATTCCAATTTCAATTCATTTACTAGCGTCATAATCATTTGAATTAGAACTCCTAGTCTCCCACGCTCGACCTAGGTTGTTTATTCTACCTCTCTCATCAGAGGAATGGGGTTAGGCACGATCGTTCCCATCATTATAGCCATTGTAGCCTACCTCTATAATGGCTACAATTTAAAGAGGCTCATTTCCATCATTATAGAACCAATGGGTTTGTCCTGTAAATATCACTATTATGTCTCCCCTCCTCACTCACCTCACCTTTTGACTTGAGTCCTCTTATTCTTCTTCTTCTTCCTCCCATGGGCTCTATGATCTATGCCCTGAGCACCCTCATAATGAAGAATGATCTCTGAGAGTCTCTAAAAACATCAGGAAAACAATACCCAGTTTTCCCTCACCTGCACAGATATATCTATGTTATGTAGAAGCAATTATAAAATGATTTTTTTCATAATCATGTGAAATACACAAACATGCATTCGCCTACCTTGGGCAAGGTAAACCAACTCAGGAGCACTGGGATATTGTGGAATTGAGATGGAGTTGCTTCCAATCATCTTTCTATAGAAGGAAATGGTTGCACACTCTAATTCCTCGTTGTCTTCTGTGGTGGGAAACTCGAAGGTTCCACCTTTTTCACAAGTAGGAGCAAGAGAAGAAGTAAAGGTAGAACTTTGGGTAGGATGGATTGAGCTTCCCCGAACTTAAAGTGATTGGTGAAGTATGCAAAAAAAAAACATTATTTTGGGTTTACGAGTATAGGACAATCATAGGTTGGGACTCAGACTCTCAACTCTCCAATTCTATGCTTCAGTGTCTCCTTAATTTCTATTTCCTCTAGAAGATTATGCAAAGCTAAGCTGTCGACTTGGTTGTCATGAATTTACATGTATGTATAGAATTTTACACTTGTGTAACATTTTATATGTGGATAAGATTTAAATGTGTTTCTTGTTGGAGTTCCTTCTGGTTCTATAAATATAAGGGTTTAAAATTTCTCCATCCAAAATGTTGTTTGAAATTTGTAACGTATTATGCGATTGTGTTTTCGCAATACTAAGTCTCGAATACTCAATAGATGTAACCTTAAAAAACGAAGTATTTAAATGAAATCAGAACCAAAATAATGTATACTTTTCATATTCTAGGACCACAACTTCGTTTGGGCAGAGGAGCAAGAAGAAGGAGCCTTGTATTTGAGTTCCAAATCTTTCAATGTTATTTATCTGCTGTGAATTTTAAACATTAGGTTGAAAGAAATAACACTATTTGAATATAAGGGTTTTAATTGTTCCAATTTCCTTAATGAAATCCAATAGTTTAAAGGATAAAATATTTAACAACCGACACTGTAAATGTTGTAGAATCTGACCCATTCATTTTCCTGTCAACATTCTAATAATGGAAACAAAAACTACAAATTTTCTACCAATATATCTAAACAAGGGAATCCCTTGACGAACATTCATGAATGAGGGATTGGGAGTGCAATAATCTAGCGAAGAACATGATTTCAACATCCTCTTTGTCGCAAACATCACGAAAACGTGTTTATGATTCGTCTTCCTTGTTGACTTTGGTAGAAACTAGACACCAAACTTGAAGTGATATTTGTTGGAGAATTTAAAGTTCTTCCTTACAGTGGACTAATAAATACTAAACGTTTTTTATAGGGATGATAAACTTGATATAGATTGGAGGGAATATCCATCATCTACTTAAAATTGAGGATTTTGTTTAATCACTTCGAATTGGGGTATAAACTCGATATACATTAGAGGGACTATCTATAATCCACCTAAAATTGGGGCCTTTGTTTGATCACTTTGATTTGAGCATGTGGGGAGGACATGATTCAATTCTAAAAATAACCCTTGAATTTAGGGTTAGTAAAAAAGTTTCTCCATGAAATAATTAGGTATTACATTTTGGGGTTTTTCTTTTAGGTAGGCCCAATCACACTTGACCAGTAGATCCATCATCAAGACGAATCAATCCTCCATTCAAAGGTCCTTCCAAATTCCAATGCCTTATTTTATCAACGACCTAACAACACTGTATTTCATAGCCCGATAGAATTGTCCCTTATTTAAGTTCAATAAACTATATGGTCCAAGGACTGGGAGAGTACATGGTTTACCTCACTAATTCCATGTAAATGTTGAATCACTCAGAATTTCTTCTTATTGTCATTTTTTTTTCTATACACTGTTTTTAATAAATAATAAAATTTTGTTTTACACTGACAGTTTCAAATGAAAAGAATGATTTATTTTTACATGTCAACATTGAAGGGTTCAATTTCTCATAACCCTGCAAAGTGACATGGGGCCCTATCCTTCAAATTTGATCCCTTTCTGCTATGGAATGAACCTATGCACGGCTGTTGTTTGACAAAATGCCTGAAAAACATCTGGTTACATGGAATGCAATGATTGTGGGTTATTCCCGAAATGGACATGGAGAAGAAGCTGTTAGACTCTTTCACCAAATGGAATTGTCAGGTTTGATACCCAATGTAACTTCATGGAACTCAGTGATCTATGGGTATGCACAGAGAAGACTTGAGCATGAAGCTTTGGTGTTTTTTCTAGAAATACAAGCAATAGGGGAAAAACCCAACTTTCGTAACGGTGTTGTCTATGCTTCCTGCATGTGCCAACATAGGCACCCTGGAAAAGATTAAGGCAATCCATGGTCATATAATTAGGAGCGGATTTGAATCGCATGTTTCTATGGGAAGTGCAGTTGTAGATATGTACTGTAAATGTGGGAGTGTCATGGATGCACATCAAATGTTTAACAAAATGTTAGAAAGAGATGTGGTTTCATGGAGTTCAATGATTGTAGGGTATGCAATGCATCATCATGATGAATATGCCCTTAGACTCTTTAATAAAATGCAAGAGGCAGGTGCAAGGCCATACTATGTAACCTATATTGGTGTCCTTATAGCTTGTAGCCATGCAGGTCTGATTGATGAAAGTAAGCAATATATCAAGCAAATGAGTAGGGATTATGGAATCAAACCCCATGTGGAACACTATTCATGTCTAGTTGATTTTTTGGGTCGGGTAGGACATCTCAAAGAGGCATACGAGTTAATCAACAAGATGCCAGTGAAGCCTAAGTGCCTTTCTCAATTCTTGTTGAATACATTGCAATATAGATCTAGGAGAGGTTGTGGCAGAATGGATTTTTGTTTTGGAACCGGAAAATGATGGAAATTTTGTGTTGTTGTCAAATATCTACTCTATAACTGGAAGATGGGATGAAGTATCCATAGTGAGAAAAATAATGAGAGATAGTGGGGTGCAAAAGACTCTAGGATCCAACTGGATTGAATTGAAAAACCATGTGCATGAATTCATTTTTGGAGATGAAAAACAACAGCATATAGCTAAAAGGTAGGTAAATGTTGCAGATCCTGTCTACAAAGTTGAAGAAAATGCTCAGGTAACCAACCCATCTACCTAGTTTTGGGTAAGTAATAATCTCAGTTCTCACCTTCTACTTAACTTGCAGCTAGCTTAGATGACCTTTCCTGCTTGAGATGGAATCCTGTCGCCTAGATTAAGATCAGGCCTTCACATGCCTGATGAGAATTTTGTGTTGCATGATATATAACAAGTTTTACAAACATGGTTATTTTTGTCTCTATAGAGAGCATGAGAGGGTAACGCTCTCAATGTTTCATGTAGCAGGTCTTACAACTTCCTTCTTGGATTCTATAGCACAAGATGCACTATGATCTTGATGCACTATGTATCAACAATACAGGATTGTAGGTAGTAACTAAAAGAAATTCTTTGTAGTTTCTTGTATATGTCTTGACATCACGAAAGTATTTGCTACCATTGAATGAAGGGCTTGCTCATTTGGAAAATTTTAATGGAAGAGATGATGCACCATGACCCTTATCTAAGGGGACTTGGTGTAGATGTTATCATTTCAATTCTTGAGAAACTTGCTTCAGTGGACGACATGGGGTTAGAAGCCAAAGACAAGCTGGATAGTCATGTTCCTATGGATACTAATTCTGAAGAGAAGCATAATTAAGGTGTTGGAACTAGTGGATTGTTTGTTGAAAATATGACTAATGAACATTTTCTACAATTATGCATTTCACATGCCATGGTGTTTGTGCATTGAGAAATGGAAAATACAGAAACTTGTGGAATATTTGTTCATAAAAAGGGCATTGAAGCCCTTATGAGGCTCTTGAGTCTTTCAATTATTCCACTATCATCAAAAGGGATGTCTGTAGCTGTGCACATGGTTGCAGTTTGCAAAGCATTCATGCAGCAACACTTAGAAATTTTATCCACTTTTTTTGTTTGTGCTTGTTTGAAAGTATTGATAGCTTGTGTTTTCTAGCCTTGAATGGTGCTTGATACCTTGAGTTAAGTTTTATTTTATACTTAGTTCATTACGTAGTTTTAGTGCATCATTTAATTCAAGTGCTAAAATGGAATTTTATAGATCTATCCTTGTATATGCCCTTCCATATATTATATTGATCAGTTAAATATTTATCATTGTTATTATATTTAACATCAATTGACATGGACTGCACACTAGATAAGACAAATTTCCATCTAAAGGGAGCAGTTCTCTTTTCTATTGTGTCAGCTATCTTGCACCCTATATTAGTTGTGAAGACATGAATTCAAGTGACAGGAGATGAGTTATCCCATATGAATGGTCTAGCAGTGTGCAAGCATATAGTAAAAGCAGATGGGGTCTCCTGTCTTTTTCAAGGTTTTGGAACATTAGTAGTAGGAACTATACCAGGAAGAGGTCTAGATAGTACTATTAAGACACTACAATTTGAGGTTACATTGTTGTGGAGTTGTCAGCAGAGAGCAGTATTGCATCTTCAACATATGATGATGATAAAGGCCAAATTCCATATTCTTGGAGGTGTCTTATCAAGGCTTTACTCAAAGCAATGGGATCAACAAAGTATGCCACAACAAAACCTGCATGATTAGAGAAGAGTACCTTGCCATCGAGCCTATCATTATTATTCTATCATTCACATAAGTTTGGTGGTGACATCTTCTCTTCAGCTGTGACACTTATGATTGGACTCATTCATAAATATGCAACTTGTTTCTCAATACTGCATGTAGCAGGCCTTACAAATGCCTTCTTGGATGCTATATTAGAAGATTTATTTCTCCCTTCCTCCAAAGCACTTTGTTGCATCCCTAGTGGTCTTGATGCAATATGTCTCAGCAATACAGGATTGCAGGCAATGACTGAAATAAATGATTTGTTGTTTCTTGTACATGTCTTCACATCATGAAAGTATTTTCTACCATTGAATGAAGGGGTTCCTCATTTGGCTAATTCGATGGAAGAGCTGATGTGCCATGTCCCTTCTCTAAGGGGACCTGGTGTAGATGTTATCATTGCAATTCTTGAGAAAGTTGCTTCAGTGGGCGACATGGGGTTAGAAGCCAAAGACAAGTTGGATAGTCCTGTTCATATGGATATTGATTTTGAAGAGAAGCATAATGAAGGTGTTGGAACTAGTGGATTGTCTATTGAAAATATGACTAATGAACACTTTCTACAATTATGCATTTCACATGCCATGGTGTTTGTGCATCAGGAAATGGAAAATCCTGAAACTTATAGAATACTTATTGAGAAGAAGGGCATTGAAGCCCTTATGAGGTTCTTGACTCTTTCAAGTATTTCAATATCGTCAGAAGGGATGTCTATAGCTATGCACATGGTTGCAATTTGCAAAGCATTCATGCAGCAACACTCGGAACTTTTATCGACTTTTTCCATTTGTGCTTGTTTGAAAGTATTGGTAGTTTGTGTTTTCTAGTCTTGAAAGGTGCTTGAAACCTTGAGTTAATTTTGAGTTTCTAATTAGTTCATTACATAGTTTTAGTGCATCATTTAATTCAAGTGCTGAAATGGAATTTTATAGATCTATCCTTGGAGATACCCTTCCATATATTATATTGATCAGTTAAATATTTATCATTATTATTATGTTTAACATCAATTGACATGGACTGCAGACTGGATAAGAAAAGATTCCATCTTAAGGGAGTGGTTCTCTTTTCTGTAGTGTCAGCTATCTACACCGTATATCAGCTGTGAAGACACGAATTCAAGTGGAAGGAGCTGAGGTAGCCCATATGAATGGTCTAGCAGTGTGCAAGCATATAGTAAAAGCAGATGGGGTCTCTAGTCTTTTACTGTGTGCCTCTTGATGTGGTAAGATGGTCTGTCCTTCCTATTTTTCTCTTCTTTTACTCTATCATTGAATGCATTTTATCATTTATCTTTTTGTGGCACTCTCTCTATTTTATGTTTTCCTTATCTATGGTCTACTATTGATTTAGGGACTGATGGAACACTGAGAAATTATCCTTGGTATAGTCATATATCTATGCATGGTTTAGTTGCAATAGTTAATTAGTCTACCCTAGTTGAGATATATCACTATTTATGTTTAGAGAAAAAATTAAACTAGCTTGACCCAAAGAGTTTTTTCTATTTATAGATGGAGTTAAAAAAGTTCCTAGTTCTTAAAGGAGCTCAAGACCAACTTCAAGAAACATTGATTTATTTTTGAGACTAAACCAATTAGCTACCTTATCCTATATTTGTAACTTTTATGTTAAAACTGGAATGTTTAGATCTATTGTTACAATTCACACAGACAGTTCTATCATTTGCAAATGCAAATGGAAGTAGTCAACAGAGATAACAAAATCACTAGAATCCACTTGGCACAAATCTTGTTTGGAGAAAGGGTCACAATACTTGTGATTCAACAAAGTCTCCAGGGTGGATCTGGCAATGACTCAATCAATAGAAAAATACTAAAAATAACATTATTTTCAAAATTAGATATGAAATATTATACATAATATTATGCAAAAATAACACATTTTGGAATCCCAAAATTTTATAACTAAGTACATCATACCTCAAAATTTCCATTGACCATGACATGAATTTACACACCACAATGACCATCAACAAACTGTCCAATGTTAAATCTGAAATCATGACATAAGACAGATATCAGCCTATTATTGAGGGCTAACAGAACGAATTCGTGTCCCTTCCACTGCCTCAACAGTATGCTCCAAGTTCCAATTACATCAATTCATCTGAAAATAATGACTCTGGTGCCTCATCACCATTATTATATTCTATCTCCTCTCAAGGCTCAAATTGGCTTTGAAAATCTATACAAGTCATGCCTGAGCTCCCCTTAAGGCTCAAATCAGTTCTAAAAATATGTAGCAGTCGTGCGCAATATCCCTTAAAAGCTTAAGTCAACTAAGAAATTTTGCAGAAGTCCTATCCTAAAAGAGGTATCTTGTTGATGTTGTGCGCTAGCTCAATTCACGATGCCCTAGTGTAAAATGACCTATGTAGAATGCAAAGTTTGTAAAATTCCAAAGCCCTAGTGCAAAACCCTACTCCAAAACACACTCCAAGAAAAGTTAAAATATGAAGGAAAATGGCCATTTTGGCCTTTTAAAACATAGGGACATTGTCTGACCTGGGTTGTCATGTCAGACCTGGCCATGTCTACCTGAGACTTGGCAGGTATGGTTGAGTCTTATCATATGTATTTGGTTGGGTCTAGTTGGGTATGGTCTGAACCAACCTATTTCAAGATGGGTCTAGGTGAACTCAGATAGGTCCTGTGACCATGATAGATAGTAAAGGAGCTCTAGTGTATCTTGGGAGTAAATACTAAGATCAACAAAGGCACTAAATTGATCATATCTAGATGGGTTTGGTCTAGTTAGAAATTAGAAGACATTTGGAAAAACATATAACATATTTTCATGTTTAAGATGATCTCTCTATTCATAGAATATTCAGAGAATAACAAAAATGACAACACATAATTTTCCTTCAGTTAAATAGCCTTTATGTTAGAATGAAAATTTATCAGTACTAGCATTGATATTAGTTTTATGCTTTGGACATGTAAAAACCTGTGGCTAAGAAAAATAAAGGTACCATGGTTAACTCAAAACATATAAAGGTTTCAATTAATCAAAGTCTATGATTTGCTTTTCAAAGGATTTTTTCATGCTGATGTGATGTGATGTGAATCTTGGAAGAATTAATTTGGCTCTAAAAATTTGGGGAATACAATGATATGCATAAATAAGCAAAATTGTAGCTCATAAAAACATTAATTTTGTTTTCCCTTAATATAGTAGACCTTTAGATGCTTTGTGAGCACAAATCTAGAAAACTTTTCTAAGTTTAAATATGGAGATAAGATAAATTTATTGATGCTCAACTAATGACCAAAAGTAGGTCAACGGGACTGCTCAGTACACAAGTGGCAAGACAAAGTGAGAGTGTGAAGTTAAGCCTATGAAAGTAAGAAAACAAACTGATCGATCTAAGAAAATTACCATAATGTGAAAACGAAATCCAATGCTCTTTCACATGGGGGAAGTTTTAGAGTTTAAATCTTATTCAACAATTTATTTTTCAATCAGGATAGGAAGCTTTAGAAAAGACATTCATTCTATCGATGTTGGAGCAAAAGCAGAGGTGCTCTCCCTTCTTACTTATTTAGACAGGGAAAATGTGCATATAGGCCTCTATGATGGTGGGAAATGCATGATTGCTTGATTGATGTTCTCCTATGCATTTACAGAATAGAAGATCCATTTGTTTCTAAAAGAAAAAATAAATATGTTGACTAATTTGCATAACTTTTGGAAATTTTGATGAAAAGGATAGAATTTTTTTCATATAATTACTGGAAGAGCTTAATCTAGTTACACCATTTTGATGCATAAGCTAGGGAAGCGTGTAACGAATAAAGTAGAACTTTGTTATTGAATATTTACTATATCTGTAGCCGTCTTTGGGAATTGGTGGATTTTATAATTAATTATGGAATGTGTATTTGCCGCAAATAATAGGATCTGTCTACTTGCTTTTATATATTATATAAAGTCTACTATTTTAGTTTCAAACATATGCTCATCTTTTTTATTTTTATTTTCTATTGAATCAGTATGCTTGAACAGAGTGAGATATACGGATGGAGGAGGTTGATCTAGTGGTTGTGTGTGTTTTGACCAAGTGTTAGTCACTAGTGCTTTTCATATTGGGCGCTATTGAGACTACAATTCCGCCTATGGCTGATATATTTATGTGTCCAGTACATTCATAAATAGATTTTTCCTTCATGTTGCGGCCCCAATGCTAAGGCCATTATATTTCGTGTTTATGGTTTTATGTAGGTACAAATATTTCTCTGATGCTTGTACAGTATTTTAACTGTTGTCATTCTCCTTTTTAGCCCTGACATAGTTATATGTCAGGGGACCTGGTAAGGATGGGGATAGCCTTTGTCTTCAGCATATGTGTTATCTTCTTTTTCTTGACATCTCTTTATCTTTCGATTCTCTGTCCAAGATTCAGAAACAAAGAAGCTTGAGCTTGTATTTCTTAGCATTGGGTTGGTTATTTTTATACAAACATCTAATGTAAAGCATTCCACTGAAAGTATCTTTTTCTTTGAATGGGATTGCACTCTTTCATTGAACGAAATTAATTTTATTCTGTCAAGTTTAACTTTCCAGTCATACACACTTGAGGTATTGCATTCCATTTAAAGTATACTGTAGCTAATAGCTGTAGGATAAGAATTTCAAACTTAACATTGAAAGGATCATTAAATTTCATACCTTAACAAGATGTATGTAGTATTCAATTTATTATGTATGCTAACTCCCATATTTGTATGATCAGGTTTGTCAAAGGTTAATGGTTCAAGGCCTCCCTGGGATGACAAAGTAGAAAGGTGCCATGGATGTTTTTTGCAAAATTTGAAGACATAGGGTATTCATGGTCTGTATAGAGGGTTTGTCATGTCTGTGATTACTTATTCTCCACAATTAGTTGTATAGTGGGGAGCTTATAGTTTTGCACAACATATAGTTTGGAGGTGTGTCTAAGAAGAACATTGATTTAGTATGATAATTTTAATTGAACACAAATTTTCTTGCATGTAAATGAGACATTTCATCTAATTTGTTCAAAATGTGTTTGAGAGTATGAAATTCCAAAATAAAAAATATGATGTCTTGTACTTGACATAAGTAAATGTTTCAAGTTATATTAATCATTAAAATCTTCTTGGGTTGACCAGATTCATCAAATGCTTTCAGCCAAGATTTTTTAAACTCTTGATTTTGCTAGAACCTCAAGTTGTTTTATTTGAAAATAAAGGGTTGGATGCATGTTAAGCAATCAAACAGAAAATATACAATCAAATCGGGCCAACTGACCGGTACATAGAGTCATGTCCTTTGGCTAAGGGATGAGGATAAGCTTAGATAGGCTCCCATATGCTATTTCCCTCATTTTTAGGTTTCCTTTTTACTAGATCATGATAGGATGCTACCTTTGACTCTATAGGGACTAAGGAGGGTCCCTCTCCACTATCGAGATTATAGATTCCAAGCCCTCTTCATCGGGGAGATAATCAACCACGTATCCCAGTTCTTGCAGGCCTCTCACCATGGGATTACTAGGAGGATCACTTCATACTTTCATGTTGCTTCATCAGATACAGGTAGAGTTCCAGAGTACTTAAGACCATAAAGTTGTGGGGCCTCATGTTATCCCTTAGGCTCCCTCGAGAGATCAATCAATATCTTTGAGATAAGTTTAGATGTGTCAGACCAAACATTTAACTACCATCCTCATAGTGACATATGGATCAGCTCCAAATGGATCCAGAATGGGGTGCCTCCCATTATTTGTACTACATCCTAGCCCCAACTGAGCAACTAGATATCTGTTTAGAGTTTATTTCCATTGAACTTGAATGGTAGGATAGTTTGGCTCCCTCGATCCTACCTTCTCCCTAGGATTGTACAATAGGATATCACCATGGTGCCCAAGGATTTTGACTACGAACCAGTGCCTCTACTGTCCTCCTCGCTCTCTGTCATTAGTCCTAGTAGACCTTGACATAATTTATTTCATCTCTCTCTCTCTCTCTCCTTATTAGCATCGACATGTTTCTAATCCTAGACATTTTCACTTCATATCACCGCTCCTCCTAGGACACTATTTTATATACCTATATTGCACAAGTTTCTGGAAGATGGGGACATAGGGAACATGGGTATGAGTATCGGATACATCTATAGGTTTCCCCCAAATTTGCAAGAAACGACAGGTTGGGAATGTCAATAATATATATTAAAAAAATATAAAAAAAACTAATTAAAAAGCATTAGAAGAGAAGAAACCTAGAGAAAAAAAAACATTAACACAAATCGGATGAGATAACTTATCCCTTATATTACGATTATAAATAGAACTTCTTAGAATATAGAAATCACAATAAAATCAAGATTACCATCCACATCATTGATTATATAAGGTAGACTCTTTCTAAAGTTGAGATTTTTAGAAGTTATAGTCCCTATATTTGTGGCTATATGTATAGAGAAAGTTTTTAGTTTTGTGTTAATATAATTAAAATGTATTAGAATATTATATGTTTGCAAAACATTCTATGCCAAGGTATCTGCAAAGGTATATAATTATTCAAATTTAAATTATTATAAAATAAAAATCAAGATATTTTTTTATTTAAATGTAATATATGAATTTAGTTTTAAAGTAAAATTTAAAACCATTTCCAATTAGTTAAAAGTTTACTTTTTATTCATAAAGTAAATTGAGTTTTAATTTTCTTATTTATGTACTTTTAGCTACCCTTGCAAAGGTATTTTGTGCTCATTTGAAAGAGCATCTCAAGACTACATTAAATGTTTTGAATCTTGTTGCAGGGATTAATTTCTTAGCTGCAAAAGATGGACTGAATCGAAAAGTCTTTTGGTGCTTGCTTGTGGTACAATTTTTTGTCTTTCTAGTCGATGCTACTAAAGAGAATGCATAATATATCTTCCACTTCACTTTTCTTTCATCTGTATTGGAATTTGAGTGTATAGGTGCTGCAACTCTACCATCTCTAGAATTTTATTTATTTATTAAGATATAATTGATTTAGATTTTAGTGGATTTCTAGATTTCTGTAATGATACAAGTTCAATGTGATCATTTTGAGGAGTTATTTGGACCTGAATTAGAAAAGCATGGGTACATAGTTGTTTATAAGAAGAAGACAATGGAGGTTTGAGTTCTAATTACCTAATATTTTTTTGGTGAAAGTTCCATATTTCTTGAGAAAGTTCCAGTCTAGCAAAAATATGCATGTTAAATATGTGTTACCGACACATCATGAAATATGTAGGGTTTGATTTGAATTTACGATAGGGAAACATCACTCATCATGAATACATTCAGGTTGCTATTTGTCTGTAATATTTTATTGTTTTCCTTTCCATTTATGCACATTTTCCTTTGTTAAGAATGAACCTGTAAATTTGACATTGCAACAGGTTGGAAAGGGACAAGATGTCAGACTAAACCGGATTGATTTGTTTGAGGGTAAAGTAGCCCGGTGGAAATGGAGAATAGTTTCTCAATAGAAATATGTATAGACTTGGACAACTCCTTGGATTTTTCAGAATGTTGTCCTTCTACTTCACTATTGTTGGCTTTTATGTTTGCACGATGGTTAGTAATGAGTTATTTTTTGTAAGACATTACTTTTGCAAGTGTTTATGGTTTCATGAGGAAGTTTTATGAAGGACTTATAATTAGTAAACCAATTGGTATTGAAACATATTAAGTGTTTGTTGTACCACTCTGAAAATTTTATTTGATTTGTACAAAAAAATATGATAATTGGTGTTGCAATACTTTGGAAAATTGTTTCATAACAAGTTTTGGGTTCATATAAGGCTAGGAATATGCCAAGTTCATGGATTTTATTGCTCAATGAAATTCATTCATAAGTTTTGTTCTTGGGCATTAATGAGTGTGTGTTTTCTTGTATGAGAAAGGTATTTTCATGGGGTAAAATCATTCCCATAATTTTTGCAAGTAAACCATTAAGAAATTGATTCCATGGGGAGAAATCGTAGTGCATAATGCCTACAATACAACCCAGCAAGCAAGTGATCTCACGAAGGAAGAAACTTTTCCTGTATTGATTAAGAATGTATCCTCCCATGCAGCCAATCAATTTGTTTGAAGAAATGATTCAATCAACCAACACATTATTGCAAAATGTTTTAGGCATAAAATGCAATCCTTTGTTTTCCTTGAGAATGGTGCATTTCCTTTGCCAACATAACTTTGGGTGGGAAATGGTTGTGGGGTTAATTCAAGACATTTTTGGGCATGGAATCTCTTGAACTTTGATGTACTTAACTTTATTTCTATAGATAATTGTCACATCAATCCCTTTATATTGGAAGATGGCTCTCCATAAAAACTTCCTAACATTGATGGTTATGATATTATGAAAATGTTTTTTGTTGTGAGATGAAATCAATCGTACTCATATCCTTTCGTTACAGGAAATCTTGCTTATAGTGGCACTGAAATAGTACAAACATTCCCTTATCTCCCCCTTCTCTTAATTGAAGTAATTCTTCTACATTTTTCTGTTATATATGTTTGATTTGAAAATAGTTATGTTAGCATCATTTGATTTTAAGGAATCTTACTTAGAGTGGCACTCAAATAACAAAAGCATGCCAATATTTTCTATCAGTATTCTTATATAATTTTTGTATATGTTGGATCTTGGTTGAAATACATTGTTGGGGATAGCTTGGAAGTTTAAAAACTTCATCATTGCATGGAGAGTAGGTATAAGATTGCAATTAAATTGTTTACTCAAGGGGGGGGATTGGATAGTCAAACACACTAATGCTTGGATTGGTTATCATTGAAAATATTTGTTGTGTAAAATGTGATGAATTAAGATACAAAATAATGATTATCAGGTTACTATAGATACATAATGGCTTACGTTGTAATAGTCCTCCAAGTATTTCAAATGCATTTATTAAGTGCACAAATGACTTGAAGGACTAGTACAGGGTAAGGTATTATGGATCTATAGTAACTTGATAGTCATTACTTTGTATGTTTGAATGATGCAAAATTTGTTTGAATATCATCATTATCAAGCAATAAAAACTTCTTAAAGGGTGCTATCTCAATGGTAGAGTGCTTGCCTAATTATAGGCAGGAGGTTGGTGGTTCGATTCCTGCATACCCTATCATAAATTTGTGACTGCGAAAATGACTAAATTCGCATATATACGACTATTAGTAGCTAATTTCCTGTATCTTATAACGCGACTAACATTTATTCATATTTATCTTAGTCATTAATATGTTATCATCTAGTAGTTTATTTAGTCGTATATTTGGTCATTAATTGTTGCAATCAGTTACTAAATCAATGACTAAATCATTGACTATCAATGACTAAATAAATGACTAATCATTCACTATCAATGACTAAATCATTGAATATCAATGACTAATAAGTCAATTTATTAATGACTAAGTGAAATACGACTAGCTATAAGATAGTGGAAATTAGTTACTATTAGTCGCTGACTCAAAAATAGTTGTTTATAGCCTGATTTTAGCCATTTTATTAGTCATTAATTTCTCATTTTGTACTAACTTAATTAGTTGGAATCCACTTGCACCTTAAAGTCAACACATGCCATCTATACCCCGAGAATTCTTTATTTCTGATTCTTGGTTGGTTTTGAACACTTTATTGACTCCCATAATTAGTAACAATGCTTTAGAACAGATTCTCCTTGATCTTACTTTTTTGTGGATAAGGTAAAGCTAGTTAACTGGGAAACTGGGGTCTTTTTTTCCCAACCGATCCTTGATGAATTTCTCTCCATTTTCAAGGATTAGCATGTTTTCCATCACTCTTGACAACTCACTCATTCTTTTTCTAATTCATTAGGTCTTTGAATGATTTTGGAAGTGCTTCAGCCACTTATGGGGGTTCACCATATTTTTGTAAGTCAGCTTTTTTGAGATTTATGAGTTGTCTCCATATAGATTTTTTTTCTTTTATAAGGATGTTTTACCATTGTAATAATATCAATTATAATTTATTAATCATTTATTTATGTTTGTTCATTATTCCTCTTCTTCTCTCCTTATGCTAATTCTCTGCACTTCCTAGTGAGGCTAATTGTGTGCTTATATTCTTATCTTATTTATGGAATTATTGCTGCCATGAAGGATTCTGAATTCAAACCTGGTATCAAAGCTTTGGGATTTCATCAATTAATTTTCCATTTCATATTTGCAAGTTTATTTGTAGGTGAAACAACTTCAATATGGATTTGAAACTTCCTCTACTATCTCCTTTCAACTATGCTGATTGGAAGCCAAAGATGAGCGCATACATGAAGAGGAAATGTCTCTTTGATGTATCCATTGGTGCTTTTAGAGAACCCAAGTCTTATGAAGAGAATATTGAATGGACGAATAATTGTGATAGATATTATGGAATTGTGTGCTTGGAAATGTCTCCAAATATACAACATCTCACAGATTCTGCTGAATATACATTTGAGCTTTGGAAAATTTTGGAATAAGATTTTGGTGTGCAGGAAGTAGAAGATGAATCATGGAGTGAACCCAACATCTCATCATGTTCTCTCTCTCAATATGACTTGTCCTCTACATTCTTTGATGATTTTATTTATGATGATGAAGTTTCTCATATAGTTCATGTCGTTTCTACCCTCCTTGATTCGAATGCTTCCTCCCTCAGTGAAGAAGCAAATATTGAGGAGAAATATTTCTCTCTCTCTCTCTTGAAGATATTGATGATGAAAAAGAAGTGACAGATGGATAAGCTATTGTTATTAACAATTCACTCACACATTCATTGTTGTCTATGACTTATATCTTAGGTTGTGATATCTATGTGTTGGATCCTTCACACTTTGTGCATACCTCTCTCATTCATGGTCTGCAACCTAGTGAATTTTAGAATTCTTTATTAGCTATGTCAAGTCCTATTATTTTCTTCCCACTTACCATACTTAATATATTGTGATTTTACATCTCCTCCTGTGTTCTTTGCATCATTCTAGAGACCCTCCTTGAAGATTTTGAACATCTCCTTCCTTCCTCCCTTCATACTTCTACCAAAGAGAATTTTTTACTAGTGTATTCCCATGAGTATATCGATATGCTTATATGTGATCTTTTGGATTGTGTACAATCTAGATCAATCCATGGAGCTCATGCATTTGCACTCTTTGATCCGATGCCTTCTCCCTATTCCTACATGACCACTTGCACATATCATCTTTGTGTAAATGAAGTGGGAGGCATTAAACATTCGCTTGCACTGTCATTTAACCGATATGCATCTCATTTCATACCTGTTGGTTTGAATCTCAAGTCATCAAATCATTTTGGAGCTGATTGCAACTCTCAAGAGCTTTCACATCATTCAATCTCAATTGTTCTACATGATCCTAGATTCCATCCTGCACCTGTCCTTGATCAAGGTGAGCATATTTCTCTTCTTCCCATGAAGAAGATTACTCCAAACATTAGCATTTACTTTGGAGAAACATCAACAACATTTTCAAATTTCCTCTCAAGTCTTATCTTGAGGGAGGATTTTCCCCATGTGGTTTTGCATCTTTGTTTAGTTTTTTTGTACATAATAATTGTTAAAGGGTGACCATATCCTTGTTGCTAGGCCCTAGATACACCTATATTTTTTACATACCATCATAAAGTCAGACTTAAAGGGGGGTGTTGGAATATGTTAAACTCAATCAATACCTAGGATAAAATAATTAATCATTATTTAATTAATTATCTACCCTCTAAGTTAATAAGTTGGGATCTTCTTGCACCTTAAAGTCAACACATGCCATCTATACCCTAGGAATGCTTTATTTATGATTTTGGGTTGACCTTGACCAATTTATTGACTCTCGAAATAAATAAAAATGCTTTACAACAGATTCTGATTTATTATGTTTTATCCTGCTTTTATGTGGATAAGGTAAAGCTAGTTAACTTTTAAAATGGGTTCTTTTGTTTCCAACCCATCCTTCATGAATTTCCTCCATTTTCCAGGATTAACATTTTTTTCCATGACTCTTGACAACTCACTCATGATTTTTCTAATTCATGAGGTCCTTGACTGGTTTGGGAAGTGCTTTAGCTACCTATGGGGGCTTACCATATTTTTGTAAGTCAACCTTTTTGAGATTTATGAGTTATCTCCATCCAAATCTATTTTCCTTTATAAGGAAGTATTAACATTGTAATAATATCAATTATCATTTATTGATCATTCATTCATGTGTGCTCGTTATTCCTCTTCTTATCTCCTTATGCTAATTCTCTATAATTCCTAGTGAGGTTAATTGTGTGCTTAGATTCTTAGCTTTTTATGGAATTCTTGGTACCATCAATCATTCACAATTGCAACACTTGGTGGGTTGAAGAAGTTACAAGAGTCCAAATGACCCTTTCAATGGACATTTGTGTTTATTGAGGTGATGGTATTCCAGGAGAAGGTCTAGAAACCCTATAGGTGATGTCCTGATGTATCTTGATCCTTGGAGGTATATTGGTGTGGTTGAAGTGGTTGAATAAGCATATGAATCCCCTTGCTTAATGAATAATCCTTGATGATTTCATTGGACAAACATTTGATGGCTTAATAGCCCTTCACCCCTTAAAGGTGATCATGTTGTCATTAATTACTTGATGAAGACTTGGAACCATTGGAGAAGATCTTGATGCCATGTATTGATTGTTGGTGTCATGGAACCATTGGATATGTTAATTATGCATGAAAAGGTTTGGCACCTACATAAATGCCGGTATGATGACCCTTAGACACTATACGATCATTGATGGTGCATTTGGAATTGATTTGAGTTTTTGGATTCCATACATATGGTGGTTTGTAATCCCATGATTGTTGGAGCATTTGATATGATGTAATATTTGGTCATGGTTCCTTCATCACTTGGCGATGGATTCCTATGTGGTGGGATTGAATTCCATCGATGGTATCTTGTTTAAATATTATATGATATATTTGAAAGAGTCCTTGAAACCCTTGCATGTGCTGGCTTGGGTATTAAATGATGGTGATGTATGGTCCTATTTGTGGTTACATGGCTACTAGGGTGTATATGGAGGTAGATCCCACAGAAATTCCTTAATATGTTGAAGAATACTTTGAAACTCTTGTAGTTTGTGGTATGGTCTTTGGCACCCTGATGTGTCGGGTCTTTGACATCCTTGACATATTGAAGTATTTAAGGGTAATAGAATAAGACTTTTCAGATTAACCCTTCATAGGCAGATATTCCTCGTCAATCCATTTCCTTTGATATGTGGAGAATATTCTAACTTCTTATGGTTGAAAATATATGGATTTTTTAAGTTGGTGCACTCCACCTTTTTTTGTGAGCTAACGAAACAAAATTGAATTTAATTATTTGTAATTTTGAATTGCATGTCGAACCAAGGTAATAACTTTCCTCCACAACATATATAAATAGAATATCAAACATTTCATTTTTTTCATAATCAACTCTCTTAGGAATTTCACAACTCTTGGAGAAAATTGCGAAAGTTTGAGAAGGAGAAATTTTTGGGCATCTTCACTAAAATTGGCATAACTTTCTCGTATGAAATCAGAATTACATAATTCTTGGCTCATTCAATATCTTGTTATAGGGGGTAAGCGATGAAATAATCAAGAGTTTATTTTGGTTTATCTAATGTTTCTTCATCTTACGATATTCAAAAACATATGGCTCATGCTCCTGGGTTTCTCTTGTGATGACACATGTCTCTCATGGATATAACTCATTTTTGATCTTAGTAAGTGAGGCTATATATTGGTATATACCTTTGAATTCATTGAATATGCTATGAAGGCTATGGTGATGGTTATCTTGGCATGATCGTGATATAGGTATTGATGATTATCTTGGATATTGTTGGCATAGATCTTGGTGTTTATCTTGACTATTGTATAGTGTAGTATTAAATGAGTAGTTGACATGTAAGTAATAGATATTGTGAGTGATTAATTTGATCAACCTAAGTGTTTTCTTTGAAAAACAGTTTGACAAGTGTTGATCATTGTATTTTTTACCTAGGTGGTGTTGGATGGTTATTGATTGTTAATGCCAACATTTGACAATATTGTAAATGACTATTTGCTTGATATTTGTTTTTTTGACTTGATCATTTTGTGTCTAAGAGTTTATGAGATTGATTGAATTTGACATAGTTTGTTAAGTTTTGGTAGAGTTTTGTTTGTTGACGTATATGATGTTTAACTATCAAGTATTCCTTGACCGTGATTGAGTTTGGTTGTGTGTCATTGATTTGAGTGTGATTGGAGAGAGTTTGTTTGACCATATGTGAAGTCTCTTGTTTTCTCAAATGTGTCTCTTGATCAACTAGGAAAAATAAGAAGGGTCAGTTTATTGTCAGAGAACTTGATTAGATTAATACAAGTATATGATTTATTTGGCATAGGTACACAAGTATTTTGGTATAGGTTGGTTTAGCTAAGAAAGATTAACACAAGTTTCCTTATGTGTAGTTGATTTGACTCAGATTGGTTGAGTTGCTTGAGAAATTGGTTTGACCTATGAGGACTGACTTTAGTATGCAGACTCTAATTGAATGAGTCAAATGATGTGAGAAAGAGATTGATTGGTACAAATTAATTGGACACGATGATTGTATAGGTTGATTACCACTGTGATAAAATGGAAAATGATCAGTTGATGAGTAGCGATCAGATGATGAGAAGTGGTTAGTAGTGCTAGTGGTTCTGTAGTGTGGTACATATTGTGTAAAGTAGTACACACATTGATTAGAAGATTCGCATGATCAATGCAGCCTTGGTTCAACAATTTTTATCTTCATATCATGGTGGAAAGATAGGGAAAGGAAAGGGGGTTGTAGCATCCTTCTGATTGTAGCCAAAAAAATAGGGAGTTATAAATTCCTTCAGGTTGTATCCTCCTTCTCCTTGTATCTAGATAACTGAAGTCATTGTAATAACAAGGTTTTTTCTCCTTCCAGTTATTTCTGGAAAATATTATAAAGGTTTCTATGGTTTTTCCCCTGGGACTTGGGTTTGCATGTAAAATCTGGTGTTCTTTGTTTCATGATATGCTTCTGATGTGATGATGATATGTTGACAATGATATAATGTTAATGTTATTATTCATAATATTGAATAAGTTGGTGATTATTAATAAAAATGAAAAATTAATAGAAGATATGCACACTGATTCACCCACCCATCTCAGTGTAACTTGTGTGTCCAATAACGACCTCCTAAGATAGGAAAATACAAAATTGAGTATGTGGCCAAAGGGAGGAATAATTAATAATCCTAAAACTCTAACCATACCAAATAAAAACATAAATAACTGGAAGAATTCAAACCCTCAACCCTTCTTATTCACATCTGCTTTCCTCCAACCCATTTAACAAAATGGTTACTGCATGAAATTGGTGGACCTTTTAGATGCAACTAAATTTTTAGAAAAGTAATTTTTTTTTTTACTATGATTTTCTCTTCTCAACGATTTCTTTAGAAAATTAAATATTTGACTAATAGACACTTACATCTACAAGGTATAAAAAAGTCAAAACCATCATCACTACATTAACACCTTCAAAAGTTGCACTAATAGTTGTTGTAATGTAATAACTGAATCACTTGGAAAATACCACTTTCCACACAACCATGACCCAGAACCATTCCTTCTTTTCATCCGGATCCCCCCAACCTGGTTCCAACATGAAAGTAGATTGGAGCTCCTAAGGTAAGGCTTCCCTAACTAGGCTATCATATTTGAATCAGTTCTTCCTTTTCCTCTTAGTAAAATGTTGTGTAAGAGCTCTCTTGAGAATAAACAAGCATAAATAATGACTCACCAAAAGGACAGAAGAGATCCCCAAGCCTCTCGTTGGCTTGGGTCTTCATAGGAAAACTTTTCAGTCAAATGGGCAGTTAAATCAAGAATCATTTGATTTCTTGATTTAACTTTTTATTTAATTTAGGGACTTTTAATATTTAAGTTAGGAACTTTTAACTAGTTCCTATTTGGACTTTTGTAGGTATTATACTATTTAATAATTTTTAAGTAATAATAATAATAACTGGAGCCTATATTTCATTCTCGTACTTTTAATATTATTACTATGTTTACTCTTATACATATCATATAT
>LPNX010146218.1:288743-368288 GCA_001517045.1 Pseudotsuga menziesii
GGAAGTTAGGTCTACTAGGCTAGGAAACTGTAAACATACTTGCACATTGGATTCTCTTATATAACATGGTAGTTCTTCAGTATTTGATGAGATAGAGAAATTCAAGATTTTATTTAATTACTTATAAATAAGTTAAATGGGATCAATATTTTACTTGAGTCATTTTCACTCGACATCATTAATTATTTTTAGTAACTCCTAGCGGTTATCAGAGACCATACTCAACGGTAAAAACAAGGAGTTATGAACTTAGTGTAATTCTAGATCTCCTCGCTCAACACTAATGCTAGGATGTACTTGTAGGATAAACCTAGCGATACAATGGCCAAGGATACGATGTTCTATAGTTTATCCTCGACATCAACTTGGAAGGCTCCAGGTCTTATTCCCAACTCTTCCAAATATATTTTCATGTGCTTCAAAGATTCCTGCTCAACACAAAGGTTTTCATATTTCATGTGTTCCATATCTCCTCGCTCAACATAACATAAACACACATGTTCTCCAAAGATCCTTGCTTAACAAAACATAAACACTCATGTGATCCAAAGCTTCTTGATGAACATAAACATTCAAATACTCATGTGCTATAGAGCTCCTTGCTCAACACAAAACATCTCATTAATCATGTGCTTCAAGGTCCATGCCCAATGGATAAAATCATACATAAAACATATGGAATTGGATTATGCCCAATATATCAAACAAATCATCATGTTCATATGCAGTTGGGTCCTAGACCCAATTTATAAAAAAAAAATTAAACATCAAAGTAACATCGTAGTCAATGGGGATTATTCCCATAAGTGTTACATCAAAATTTGGGATATTACATCCCTCCCTGCTCAGAAAAACACCATTCCTGGTGTTCCAGGGACTCAGAATGAAATCATGAAATAACGAGGGGTAAACATTTTTCATGGTGGCTTCATTCTCCCAAGTAGCCTCATCAGCTTTGAAGTCCTTCCAATGCACTTTCAACTAGACTATGGTGTGCTTCTTGAGTTTCACCTCTCTCTTGTCCAATATATGAAGAGGTTCATGGGAAAACTTCCCTTCAGGTTCCACCTATAGTAAGGACTGATCAATCACATGTTTAGTATCATAACCATATTTATTTAATAATGATGCACGGAAAACATTATGGACTCTTATGTGAGCAGGTAATGCTAGTTCATATGCTGCTAGCCCTCCCTTGGCTAGTATCTCAAAGGGTCCACAAAATATAAGTGCTAACTTACCACACCTTCCCAAGCCCAACAACTTCATTTTTCTTTTACTTTCAAGTAGACATGGTCACCTACTTGATAATTTTTATCTTTTCTTTCCTTATCCGCGCAGATTTTCTAGTGGTTTGGTGCTTCCTTAATGTTCACCCGGACCTTGGTAACCATTTGTTTCAAGTCCTTTATTAGGTTGGGCCCTAACATGAGCCAATCCAATGGGCTATCCCAAGTAACCGGTGTTCTACAATTCCATGACATAGAGTACCTCAAAGGGACTCATCTTGGAAGAAGTTTGGTATCCATTGTTATAGGCAAACTTTGCAAGGTGCAAGTAATCTTCCCACCATGTGGGGTTGTTAATGACATACAACCTAAGCATGTCCTCTAAAATCTAGTTTACCCTTTTTGTCTACCCTTCTATCTATGGGTGATAAGAAGTACTAAAGTTCAACTGCGTCTCTAATCCAGAGAATAAGGATCTTCAAAATTTTATGGTAAACTTTGTATCTCGATCGAAGATGATTTCCTTGGGTATCCAGTGCAATCTAAATATCTCCTTCAAGAAAATATTGGCAATGTGTACTTCCTTGTAGGTCGACTTCACTAGAAGAAAGTGTGCTGCTTTTGACAATTTATCAAATACTACAAAGATAGAATCATTTTGTTCCTTACTCTTAGGTATACCTTTGATAAAATCCATAATAATGACTTCCCACTTCCATTTCGGAATGGGTAATGGCTGCAGCAACCTCGAAGGATGATGGTGCTCAACTTTGACTAGATGACATTCTTGACATTTTGCGATAAACAACGCTATGTCGTCCTTTAATTTAGGCCATAAAATATGTCTCTTAATAGTGGATATCATATTTTGATATCCTGGATTCCCCGAGTAGGGTGTCCGATGAAATTTCATGAGGATGTTGGACCCAATGTCCCCTCCTTCTCGAACTTACAATCTCTCCTTAGACCATAGCAGTCTTGTTTCATCTACCTTGTACTCTTTTTGTTGTTGAAATAAAATGTCCACTTGGAATTTCTCGAGGATTTCTACATAGAAAGGATCAACTTTGTTGGTCATTATAATCCTCTCATGTAAATCCGAATCAGATTGACTTAAATTTACCTCATATATCATATGATTTAGTCAGCTCAAAGCATCAACAATCTTGTTCTCTTTTCCATTTATATGCTTTATCTCGAAATGGTATTCACTAAGGAAATACAACCATCAAGCTTGCCTTGCATTCAGATCCAGTTTCTCAAATAAATATTTCAGACTCGTATTGTCTATCTTTAGAAGGAATTTCCTTCCCATGAGGTAGTTCCTCTGTAGCAGGGATTTCTCCTTGTTACAGGGGCAGGAATGGATCCCTTCCATCTATAGGATGGATGGGTAGGTTTTTGTGTAAAAATGCATCAAAGAAAAAACAAAAGGAAAATCGATAGAGATGAAAGCAAAGAACAGAAAGAAATGGCCATCATCTCATTTGTAAACAAGTTTAGGGCTCTGCTCCTAATAACTTGCAAACAACTATTAGTGACAATAAACCTGCAAAAACATGTTACAAATAAACCTACAAGGAGAATATGAAAACTTACAAACAAGTTGTGGATTAAAAAAAAGTAAAGAAATGAAACAAAATACACAACTATACCTCTTCTTTGGTGCAATGGGCCACCATGCCCTAGTTGGGAGAAGCACCTCTCTATCTCACTCAGCAAGGGAGGAGCTATGGCTGAATGGGGAAGATGAGTGGATGAGAGGGGAATGTGGGTGTCTTGAGAGACAAAGGGTCTCAAGGCATCCACAGGAAACATAACAGTATGCAAGAGTAGAGTTGTTTGAGAGTGACCCCCCACCCTCCTTTTATAGCATTTTTTTGGGGTTTTAGGGTTTTAAGCCCTTGGCCCGAGATTTAGCCCCTTTTTTGGGATTTTAACCCCTTCCACCCTAACTTTAGCTCCTTTTAGGGTTTTAGGATCCTCTGAGGGGTTTTAGCCCCTTCTTGAAGGCATTAGTCCCTATGCGAGTTATTTAGCCTCCTTTTTGGGGTTTTTAATCCCTTTTACTCATTTTTAAGCCTTTTTTAGGGTGTGGGGGTCTAATGGGGTGATATGAAGGTCATGCATGGGTGTCCCTGGGTGGTGTAGGCCATGTAGAGCTCAGTGAGAGATTTTTCAGGTTAAACAATTGCCCTCTAATGTGTGAGGGCAGGAGCTCATCGTATGGCCAATGACCATCATAGGATTTGGTGCGGAGAGGTTGTGCTTCTGTGGTTGGGGCATGGTGACTTTTGGTTTTTGTATTAATATGGTTCCCATCAATGGGGAGACACAAATAATGTGTGACATGTATATGGGCGAGGCGAGCATCCCCATGCTCGTGACAATGTCAAAAGAATAATTTGATCTATGCTCTAAAATACAAGAGTTGTTCATATACAATTGATGGTACATAGCAGTTGCCTCAATGTGAGGCTGAATACAATACTGATATGAAGAACTGTTACATTGGACCCATGGCATTCTCATGGAATGCTATATATTCATGACTGACACCCTACTGGATCTGGGGTGGTACATAGCTGTATGGACTTGCTGAGTGAGAGTTAGAGTCTCTATGGTACAAGTATGTTGCATCAATTCTAAATCTATATAGAACCACTCATGGGGATTCTGAACATTGTCTCCAACACAACTAGGAAATCACAAGGGACATAACCTATTTAGGTCCCTCGAATAGACTCATCAATGTGCTAGAGTCAGGTGACATCCTGGGTCTTCAACCAAATATTGCACGGGCCAAACCCTATATGAATCTAAATGGTGTGATGATGTAGTTGATGTTGAGCACACGAGAAATAACCATCTCTAGAGGCACTAAGGACTCCTCTCAAGTGGTCTAAGGAACTCATTAATGATGTTAATGAAACTAAGGTATAGGGACCTCTGTCTCTATCCTATGGAATATGTGTGTTGTCGTCGATAGAGGGAGACCTACCCCTAGTCAAGTCAATGATGTTTCCTTAACCAGAAGTGCGAGGGAGATAACCAAAAGCTGTGAGACAATCTGCGAACTGACCCACTGAATGGTGGGGCAGGGGGGAAGAGAAATAATTGAACAGGGGAAGGGGGAGTGTGGTAGACTCAAACTTCCTTTGTTCAGAGTATGATGGCAAGGTGGACCAGGCAGCAAATGAAACTGACTCATGGGAATGTGATCATAGCTGTAATACCGGGAATGTCACTGTAGATGGGAAATACTTGGGGGAGGTGTATACTTTTGATATTGATGGGATCAAAGGAAGACACATTGCAGAGTACTTTGAACAAAGGCAAACCAAAGTGGGAATGCTGCAATTTTTTTTTTTTTGTGGGGTGGTGTCTAGAGACACTGTCATGGTACAATCTCGTGGATTTTTGGCAAGCCTGAGAAGGTAAATGCTGGATGGTGCTTTCACTTTTAGAGAGTTTGAAAGAATGAAGAAGAATCCAGTGGGGGATGTTTTTTGTTGGTACTCTCCTGTGCCCAAAAAATGATAAAAGTATACATAGGAGAGCTCGACGATCTTGTAGGGGATGAGAGACTTCTTTAGCATTGGTAGTCCAATCAGGCTGAAAAAGGTTAAACCTATACTGACTATATGGTCATTCAAATACTTTTATGAGCATGAATAGAACCAAGTTTTCTTGGTAATATTTTCTTGATGAGAAGGATGGAAAAGGGATTAACAACAACCCATGGTGAGATTTTTCGTAAAGTTCAGCCCCCCTTCCCGAGAAAGCATAAAAGTATGTAGAGGGGAACAGTCTTGTCTTGAATGTGCCAAGGTGGTCCTTTTCATTTGATGGTCTACATAGTCTGCAAAAGGAGATAAACGAGATGATGTAGATGCCCTTTCCTATACTTTAATGAGCAGGAAAGGAAGCATCTCTCCTCAACCATCTTTTCATTGTTTTTAGGAATAAAAAAAGAGCTTAAATTAAACTTGAGTATGGTCAACCGATTGTGCTGGCACAGGAGGTGCACCATGTCGAGATGGTTGACAGTGTTCCAAAGGTCATCCGCGCAGTATGGATGGAGCAAATGGTTCTCAAACATACCAATACATGCATGGGATAGATCACGACAAAGACTCGCGAGTCGATGCGACAGAGGAATGCAAATCGAGGTGGCTCTTAGACAAAGGTCAGGAGAGCGACGTGTGAGTTGCGGTGGATGGAATTGACTACATGTGATGTGAGTGCAAGTTTAGGGGTAGTTATATGCCAAATATGTGCAAGAGAAATAATTCACTTTCTAGACAATGGTCCAAAGGTCTGCATAAGGTGTGGTGGATGAAATAGATGGCTATATGTTACAAAAATAAAAATGATGTTCCTTGACGGGTAGTGTCCTGAAAACTCGCATGAGTAGTGAAAGGGAAGAGTGATACAAGTGCAGGTCCTCAAACACTTGCATCGCCATGCTGTGGCTCGTAAATCGAGGTAACTTTTGGGAAATGGTCTTCAATTTTTTTTGTTAAACATGAGAGGATGGTCTCATAAGGAGATGGAACTTTGAACCTGTAGGTGTGAGAGGTATCTCAAATCGGTTCCGGGTGACTTTGGATTAGCAGCTAATGGTGTTGCCGCTGACTTGTACTAAAAACATTGAAAAAAAAGAAAAGAAAACGAAGCGACTCATTGGTGATGTTAAGCATAAAATCTCTTGAGGTAGAGCCTGTTGCAGGGGTTCTTCGAGAGTTGTCCATCACAGTAAACGAAGAGTTATGCCCCCTTGCTAAGACAAAGGTCATTGAAAAGGTGGGGTGATGGAATCTGGTCTTTTATGGGAAGAAATGATTCCACACTATGGTTTAAAGGGAACGGGGTAAGACCAAAGGTGTTCTTATAGATCTCTTTGGCATTCGTAAGTGGTGCCATGATAGATCAAGTGGATCTTCCACAAGTGATGAGGTGAAAGGATGACTAGTGCTATCAATCATGTAAATGGTATTGGTTTTGGTTTTTGTGGCCTTGCCTCAAGTCTCTGTTGGAGAAAGAGGGGCAATCCTGGCTACAAGAGGAGTCTTTGATGGACTGGAGGTAGGTGCAACATCATCTCAATTGGATGGACATGAGTCAACACATCTTGGGGCCTCAGAGGTATGGTAGGTGGTTCTAGGTACCACAGAGGATCTTCCAGTGTGAAATCCTATAGATTGCGGGTTTCCCTGACAAACTTACTCATGATCTCTGATGGTAGGAAAAGGAAAAGGAAAAAGATCGTGTTGATTGGGAATGAACCCGAATGTTTCCCTAGTAACTGAGGTTGAGGTTGCGACTAAGGTTGTGGCTCTAGCTAGGGAAAGAATGGAAGAGACATGTATGATGGACCATCAATGATGGTGGAGACAAGTGGGCCAGTTGAACTCAACATCATGTAAATGGACATGGTGTTTGAAGAAGGAGGTGGGGGGTGAACTTCTTCGATCAAAGCGATCTCCGATTCAAGGGAATGTTCTTGAAGGTCGGCTAAATCCATTCGAAACTTAGACCAGTCTTGGCAATGGTGAGAATAATGTCCATACAATCTGCAAAGGGTGCAAGCATGGTTTATTCTCAGTGACTTGTTTTTTACTATTGGCGTGGTTGGAAGTTCAACCACTAGGAGGATTTCGGTTGTGTCCATGGCATCCAAATGCGCACGGATCATTGGAATCTTAGGGCAATTCTGAATTGGATTACCTTGTTGTTCGTAGACGGTGCAAGGTAGGATTTTCCAAGTTTCTGTAGTTGCTTTGGCATTCTTTCCCCTAGCCCTTTTCAGGTGGGGCAGTGTAGGTGCAGGTGTGGTGGTTTGTTTTTGCAGACTGGGTGGAGGATGGGACTCGATTGCAATGGGATGCATAGGTGTTAGGACTACCTGGGGCATTGATGGTTGGGGTAGTGGATCAAGATACCACATCAAAATTCCCAATGTAAAGTTGGGCAGATTGAGGATGGCCATTACTAGCTTGCTCATAATACCAGGCAGGGGAAAGAGGAAGGGAATTGTATGGACTGGTGAAGAGGCCAAATAAATCCATGTTGGTTGTATGTTGGGGTGCGGCTATGATTACAGCTACACGTAATACTACGGTTTCGGATAATGTTGTGGCTATTGTTGATGTTGTGACTGCGGACGGTGTTGTGGTTGCGGTTGGGGCTGTGACTACAGTTGTTTTTTGGGTACAGTCATGCTGGATGAGAGCATGCAGAAGT
Source organism: Pseudotsuga menziesii (assembly GCA_001517045.1). NCBI lineage: Eukaryota > Viridiplantae > Streptophyta > Pinopsida > Pinales > Pinaceae > Pseudotsuga > Pseudotsuga menziesii. The sequence continues at coordinate 296,219 of LPNX010146218.1, forward strand.
TCGCAGTATCATTTTGTGTTAGTGGTGGTGACACTAAGGGTAAATGAGCTATCATGGTGGTATCGGCAAACAAACCAGTGCCCACATTCAACAATGGGGAGGTTGGTTTGTTGTCAACCGTGTTGTTGATTGCAGGGACGACATTGGCGTGTATGGTTGTCCCTTGTGGCTCAATGGTGGTTATCGTAGGGATAACATTGACGGGTGTTGTTAACCCTTACATATCGTGATAAGTGAGCTGATCAACCGTCACAATCTTCCCTTTCTGGGGGAACAGCATGAGACAGAAAACAGTTGATGTGACAACTCCCATGTGGTACATATAACTTCTTATGAGGAGAAGGTTATAGTATAGTTGAGCATTGACAACCCCTATGTCAATCAGAACTATCTTCCTGGCTAATGTGATGGGGACATGGGAGAGGAATCCTTGGGATTTAGTGGGATGGCCATCATAAGGCCATAGAGTTGTGGAGGATGGTTGCAGAATTGGAGATCCAAGTTTCTACCAGACTAGGGTATACATAATGCACGTAGATGCACCCTCATCTACTATGCACCGGTGCACAACCAAATTTTGGATAGACATCGGGATTTGGAAAGTGATGGTGGATGGCATGTGCAGTTCTCCATTCTCTATGTTGAATGTGATCAACTTCAAGTTGGAGGGGTCTACGACCCCAATGGTGGCTAGTAAGGCTTTCCGCTACATTTGGCATGTTTTGAGTACCTCAAGAGTAGACATGGATGCTGGTGTTTGGGCTAAATCATCCACGATGCTATAGCTAACGACAACTCTAGATGTGGCATTATTAGCAACTCAGCATATGGGGGGGCAAGGGAATGGGAATAACCGAAGAGGCAGGTTAATTGTTTTAGACATTGATGTCGCTGATGTGTCAATGGGTTCGGTGGTGGTTCTGTACTGATTTCGTCTAGTTTGTAGGTTGGCCTCTTAAGTCATCATGGATACCAGGTGGTGGACACCTGTTTCAACCATGGGAGGTGCCCTCAGAGGGGGTGCGGTTGCCACAAATACTTAAAACAGTAATGGGTTCTGAAGCACCATAGGAGGAGGTCCTTGTGGTACCAGGTTAGGTTGGGCTTGATTTGTAGTGTTGGCAACCTATTGAACCTTGTTCTGGATGGCCTGCTTAGTGTGACCCATGAGGGGACACTCGATTGTGTAGTGACCGTAGACCTCACAGAGTGTGCATGGTTGGTTTCTTCACAACAGGGCATTGCATCTTCGTGGATTTGGTCATGGGGGGTTTTGGGTGGGTCGGTCTACTATGGCATTCTTGGGAGGGTTTAGTTGTTGATCGCATCCCTGTGGTTGGTTATTGGCTTAGTTTTGGGGTCGATTATTCTGGGCCTGCCCTTGTTGATTATTGTGAGCTAGTTGGTTGGGACAATTTTGTTGTGCAAATACTTGTCCCAATGGAGCAGGTGGAGCAGAGTCAGGGGATTGAACTGCTTGCGCTGGTGGTGCATAATAAATTTGGGTGGGTGGTAGTGCCACAAATGTGGGAATTTTCCCTGCGTATTGTTGTGTCTGCCATGCAAAGGCCTAATCCTACTATGGTGGTGTAGGTTGTGCATAGGAAGTTGTTTCTCTGGACTGCAACATCATTCTGAAATAGTCCAGAGTTTCGTTTTGGTAGGAAACACTAGTAGTGTTGCTTGGTTGAGGTGGAACTGCAAATGGTGTTGGACAATGCTATGGTTGTTGGGAGACCGAGCCTATGATGCAATCTACAGTATGGGATGTCATCGGTGCATCTTGGTAGGAGGTACCCAGAGGGGGAGCATTCGAAATGACGGTGTAGAGGTATCCAGAGTGTGCGTAGATCAGTTCAAACTATTGGGCTTTTAGTATGGACTCTTTTTCTGACTGGGAACGTTTGGATGAGACATCCTTTGCTATGGGTGGGAGCAAAGTTTCGAGAAACCAATCCAAAAATATATTGTCATCAATTTGGATCTTGCACGCACTACAACGTCGCCAACACTCATGGATGTGGTCGGTTATATGTGTCGCGGTGCTCTAGCAGCAGGAAAACAATATTTCCACCCCTTCGTCATATCTAATGGGGAATTGGAAATACTGCAGGATCATGAAAGCTGAGGAGTTGAAATCTGGGTACTTATCTTACAGTAGCTTAATGTACCATTTGGTTGCTGCACCTGTGAGGGTGTGTTGGAACAGTCTTAGCCTAATCGAGTCATCTACAATGCTATTTTAGGAGCACCATAGATGAAATTTGATTATGTGATTTTGGGGACACTCCCCTACCTTCCCTTCAAACTTGGGAATGTCGGATGACAGCTTAGTTGGCATGGGAGGACAAAAGGTTTCATGGTGGATGGGGTCGTTTGTCAATTGATCTAAATCAGGCAATTTAAGATGAGTGATGAAAGGCAGATTTGACCCCAGGTTGATGTGAGATGGGGGAGGTTTGGTGGTGGGGTTTGCAGGTGCACAATGTACCTCCATATTTTGGCGTGGTGGTGGTTCCATTATAGATGGGCTAATGCCCCTAAGTGTGGTGTGATGAATAGTGTGAATGGAAGGGCCCCTACTCCCATGTGTGATAGGAGGGACAGTGTATGGGGAAGGAGAACTACCCCCCTATGTGACAGGAGGGGTAGTGTATGTGGAATGGCCATTGGCCATCAGTGTTGCAGGTGGGATGGCTTGAGTGGTTACTATGGGTGGTGGCAGCTGACTGATGACATTTTTTATGAACATGTTGGGACCACCTGCAGGGTTGTTGGTGATAATTTTTGGTGTGCACATGGGTCCACTAGCGATTGCTATGCCAGAAAATGGATCCGGGTTTGCACCAGCCATGGGGATTGATGGTGTTGTGTGTAGGTTTGGTTCAGAATGATATGGGTCTAAATATGAATCAGAGGTAGTGTGGCTTTCTAATGGTGTGAGAGGTCATCAAGAATGGTCTCGACAGTGTTGCTTCAATGAACCAAAATTGTGGTGGTTTGCCTCTTAGGCGTGAGGAAGAGTGTGACAGATCAATTGTGTTAGATTTGTATATCAAACTGGTGGGAAAGATATTTTCGACCCCGGTTTCAATGGCTTCCTATTGGCTATAGGTGGTCACTCGGCCACCAAGACTACCAAAAGATAGCACTTGGGTTTTTCCTCACGGGTGTTTCTGCTCAATTGGTGGGGGTCCTTGCCTGTTTCGCTTGGCAATTCCTCTCAGCAGCCAGCTACTTTGGGGTTCTTGTGGTACTCCTCACAATGAGTTTCTGGGTTAATCCTAATTACTTCCCACGGTTAAGGAAGTCAAGGACTTATGTCCTCAAAGACAACAGATTTTTGAACTTAGTGTAAATTAATCAATTTTAGAACTGAGTGGGGTTGATTACGTGGTATGGCGTATATTTCTTGTTGTTTTTCTATTATCAGGTGGCTACAAGTGGTTTATGAATAGGTCGTAGAGTTCATATCATTATGAATACAAGCAGTAAATAAAAAGAAATTGTGTAGACAAATACCATTTTTTACCCTGAATTGTGACAGCCTAACTAGGTGACTACCTTACACCTATAATCTTCTTCAACCAAGGGACGGTGTTGGGATCTCAACAAAATGGGACTAATCCCATCCATAGATCCACATGTCACCTCCCAGATGCAAGGTTGGTAAATAAGGAGGACGCTTAGCATCTTGAGAAGCCCTCCTTCTCTACCCCCTCTACCTTCTAGGTCATCCGTTTTTAATGGTTTTGAACAATATTGGGTGAAGTTCTATTACTATATGAGCTCTTCCCTTTGTCGTATCCCAGAATACCCTGAAGGGTGCTGACTAGGTAGAGGAGGAAGGGTAAGCAAGATTGTTAATTTTATGTCAGTTTTAGTTAGGCTATGTTGATTAACAAATTAAATTTTTTTGAATTTACACTTTGTTTGTACATGAAATTATAGTAAACTGGAACAGAAACAAAAATGGGACTATTGTGCTGGACATAAGCAGCTGAGTTGCACTAACAGTCCTTAGTAAACTGAAAATCAACTTTTGAGTGACACACAGCATGTTTTGGGTCAAATGTGGTGAGGGGGTCGCAAGATTTTTCTTGAAATAGGTGAGGGGGTTGCACAGATTTCACAGACACAAGCGATTTGTCCTTCTGAGAGAAGTCATACCTTTTGGGTGGAAAATGGCTACCTGGTCGCGCTTGTATGCCTAAATGAGCAACTTGGTCCCCTGTTTAGGCCCGATAAGTGCGACCTTCTTTGGATTTGGGGTTTTTTTGATCCTGAGTTAGATCTGGCCAATAGTAACCTATACTATGGGAAAAAAAACTTGGATTCTCCTTGCATAGGTTTCTGCAACAACAAAAACTGAAAATAAACAGGATTTAAACTAGATTTGAAAATAAATTTTAAAACTAGGGCATCAACTAAAATGAACTTGAAATTTTAAAAAACTAAAGCACGGATACTATGGGATCGAGCTAGTATGGTCGACAGTTCTGTAGCAGGGATTTTTCCTTGCTATAGGTGCAGGAATGGCTCCCTTCCATCTATAGGATGAAAGGGTAGGTTCTTGTGTGAAAATGCATAAAAGAAAAAATGAAAGGAAACTGGATAGAGATGAAAGCAAAGAACAGAAAGAAATAGATGTGAGCCCCTATGTAAACAAGGTTAGGGCTCTCCTCCTAATAACCTGCAAACAACTATTAGAGACAATAAACCTGCAAAAACATGTTAGAAATAAACTTGCATGGAGAATATGAAAACTTACAAACAAGCTATGGATTACATAAAAGCAAAGAAATGAAACAAAATACACAAGTATACCTCTTCTTTGGTTCAATGGGCCACCATGCCCTATATGGGAGAAGCACCTCTCTATCTCACTGACCAATGGAGGAGCTATGGCTCAATGGGGAATATGAGTGGATGAGAGGGGGATGTGGGTGGCTTGAGATACAAAGGGTCTCAAGGCATCCATGGGAAGCATAACAGTATGCAAGAGTAGAGTTGTGTCAGAGTGACTGCCCACCCTTCATTTATAGCTTTTTTTTGGGTTTTAGGGTTTTAAGCTCTTGGTCTAGGATTTAGTCCCCTTTTGGGGCTTTTAGCCCCTTCTTGGAGGCTTTAGCACCTAGGAGAGTTATTTAGGCTCTTTTTTTTTTTAAGCTCTTTTACTCATTTTTAAGTCTTTTACTCATTTAGAACTGACCCTGGTGTCATTTCTATGGAAACATCTAGGTCTCATTATCGAGGTAATCTTGGGATTTCCTCAGGAAATACATCCTTGAAATCTACTAGAACTCAAAATTCCACTATGTTTTTTCTCTTTCAGCTTCTATGTTTTGGATGCTTACTACAAAGATATTGCAACCTTTCCTAAGGCACTTCTTTGTGTGTAAAGCAGATATCTTCCTTATAGAAGCTTTCTTCCATATGACTTGAATCTTTAATTGATTCCCCTGGCTATTCATACACAAGATTGACTTGTGTAAGCAATCGAGCATGACTTTGTGTTGTTTCAACTAGTCCATGTCGATAAGTATATCATATGATCCTAAGGGTAGGATGATCACATTTACTCTAGTAGAAAAACCATTCAGCTTTACCTGACAATTGTTAACTATTTTGAAACTTTCCATTTCATACCTGTGGCTAATTGCACCATCCAAGGTTTATCATGTTTAAATTTTCCTAGTTTGCATACATCAACAATTTTAGGAGATACATAGCTCCAAAAATCTCTAGGGTCAATCAGTATTGAAATATAAGTGTTTAATATACTTACCTTATATCTCAACAATAGTAGCATGATGGTCTTCATGTCGGCCATCGAAGGCTACATAAATATGTAGTGTGGTAGCTATTTCCTCTACTATCGGTTCATCCTGTAAGTTGTGCAAGACCCCATTGATCTTATTTCTATAGTCCCAAGAATAATGAGGCCCTTGGAAATTCCATCATTTAACATGTTGTAGGGGAACATTGGCTCCCCCACATCTTGTTGGCTTGTTAGCATTTGGAGCTGGTACATATGGCAATTGTATCTGATTTGTTGAAGTTCTTGTTGGATAGAAAAATGTTGTTCTATTTTCTGTACAGTGGTGGGTTAAATCCTAGATTGTGGTTATCAGAGAAGGTCCTAGACCTGTCTCTTCTTATGTTAAGGTTATCTTGCCTAAATTTTCCATGCTCATAGAGAAGCCTAGCATTGTTTAAAGTGGTGTCAAATGTTTTACGCAAGTCAAATTCAATCCTCTCCCGAAAGTTGGGAGGAATACTTCCTAAAAACTGTTGTATTTTTACTTTCTCGTCCTTGATGTAGGATACGTAATGCAACAGATCCAAAAATATTTTAATAAAAGCATCCATAGTAATGGATCCCATATGTAACTCATGAAAATATTTCACTTTTCTATCAAAGAACCTCTCTGACGTGTATTTATCTTGGAAAATCTTGCGAAATTTATTCCATCGTATTTCTCTTAACTCATCTTTCTTGGTATGCTTCAAGTGTCTCCACCATCTAGCTACTTTTCCATTTAAGTTATAGATGGCTAGATGAGCTTTCATGTTGCTAGAGTAGTTATGAACTCATAAATATTAGCTCATTCCCAACAGCCATTCTTCAGCTTTTCCCCCCTATATTCTTCTCTCATTCATAGGTTGGGGCTTCTATTTTTCGTAACTCTCCCTGAAGATTGTCATCATTTCTTAGTTTCTTTATGGATGGGGAAAGAGAATCATTGCTAGAAATACCATGATGAAATCCTTATGGAGGTTCAAGGATATTCTCTTCTTTTCCTTCTTCTCTTGGCTTGTTGTACCATTTATGATATAGTTATTTCTTGAACTTGTTTGTGGAATGAGTGGGTTTTCCTCGCGGGCTTCCTCCCGTCATGTTCTATAGCAATGCTTCATTAATTTTTTGATGTTCATTTCTTTCATTCAAATTATCATCTTTGAAAATTTTGTGAGTCTGCTTGGAGACATTGTATGCTTTTTATTATATAAGAATTAAGTTCCACCACCATTTCTCTTCCTGGGAGGGGGAATTAAACTTCCCTTTCCAACTGTTATCTTCTTCAATGTTCATGATCTGCACTTGTTCTTTTAATATTTTGCGATTGCAAAATTTTAGTAACGAGAAATTTTTTTGTTAGTTAACAAAATTTAAAAACATACTTTATTTTCCTTGCAACGAATTTCTAGTACGCCCATTTGGTCTCTTAGTGTTGAAACTAGGCTCTAATACCATTTGTAATGTCCCCAAAATTTGAATTTTTTTTTTATTAGGCTAGCTATTTACTTCCTAAGCTAAACATTATGTAACAATGTGGAATGTGTCCTACTTTGTTCAATGTGTTGTATTGTCGTAAGTTGTTCTTATGTCCTTCTTTCATATTTTTAGATGTGGTTATTAATTTAATACTTATATAGTCATGATGTTGATTGCTATCCTGTTCTATGGTTACGCATTTATATGTATGTTAGTTATTTCGATTATATATTCAGTGGCAATAAAGTTCAATTATTGTTGTGAAAACATTTCTGAATTAACTTGTTCTTGAAAATACGGTTGGAGTGGTGAGACTTGTTTCCTTTATAAACACCTGAGAGGTAACTATTTCTACTTGTCACATCGGGGCTTACTTATTTCTCATTGAACTAATGCATTTCTTTCCTTGTTGCATGCAGGTGTGCCTGACAATAGGAAGTGCTTGTAGAAGCTGAACAAGACATACTGCCCGTTCGTCACTAGCTCTCAGCTTGGGCAATGAGGGACTTATATTCCTATCCTAGTGATTACTATAACTATTGTTAGTTGATATTTACACAAGACTAGATGTTTCACTAGCCTATGTTTTATGGGTTACCATTTATGTTGTTACAGACTTTACAACAGTGTTTTAATTACTACTGCATATATTATTTACATGGTACATGTTTATATGGTATTAAAACTTGCTATCTTGGTTTTCGTTTTCATATGGCCTTGGTGTACTAATTTAAAACCTTATAATAGCTAGTCCATGGAATATTTGATATGCCATGGACTATGGATAAACCCTATGGCTCTTTGTTAAAGGGTTGCATAAACTATATGCTATGGGTTTTGATTTATGTCATCGGAGGCCAAGGTGTTGATATTAATGCTTAGGGCCCCAAGCTTAGGGCTTCAGCTCTTGTGTTGGGTTGGGTTATTTGTAGCAAGGTTGCATGAGCTTTTCCTCTATGTTGTGTGGCGGTGTGAAGCTTGGGAGGTTGGCTATGAGGGAAGGTGTGTATCCACTCTGGTTTAATATTGTTGTTTTGTTTGTTCAGTTGGGTTTCAATGTGGACTCCTCATTATGGTATTTTTCTTGTGTTTCACATTGCAGGGTATGAATAAATCATGGGTCATGGGTCACCCGAAAGACAACACCATACCCTATAGGAGTAATCCATTATGTACAAGTCTAAAACTTTTCCATTTCTTGCGTTGTTTTTGTGACATAATTAAATCACATTGTGGGTTTGCATGTATGGATCTAGTTTTAATGGATCCTAAATAGAAGGGACTGTCTATAAAATAACATGTGTTAGCATCAGAGATGCATGCAAGGCTTCGTGTTTATGTTGGGGGTTTAGTGCATTTGGGCCAGGACTTAGTTTATTTTGGGTTTTTGTTTTAAGGATGCTCTACGTAGTATTAATGCTTTTGCGAGAATTCCCAATCTCTGCGAAATGTAAATGTGTTTATGTGGGTTACAACGACAACACCATTGCTTCCAATGGTGCAAGGCTGGGGTTATATGACTATGTAATTTTTTACTTGGTTTTAATGTATGATATGTACAACATTTATACTCTATGTGTGTTTATTGCTTTTTTATTTTCATCGTTTTCATACTGTCGAATCGTGGGTATACTTCAAATTGCTTTGCATTAGCTAGACTCCATGTGATTCGAAATTATGGGTTTGAGTTCTTTATGAATTTGTTAACAATGGTGGTTGGCCTTTGGAGTCATGTCATAGATGGCAATGGCGTTCCTTCCATTAGAGATGCGAATTTGTGTTGGTTAAATGAATTATTTTTTTTATGTTTGATTCGTGGTTAATGAATAATCTATGTATAAGAACCATGGTAGTGGATGTAACCCTTCAATGGGTGTTGATTCTATTCGCATAGTGTTGAGAGGGTTGTAGTGTTGGTGTTAATGTTTAAACGCTTGGGTTTATGTAAAGGGTCGAGGGCCATGTAATAGTGACAGTGTGTAAATTTATTTGGGTCTTTCGACCCGTGTATTTAGAATAGCATGGTTTAATAGTTGAAAACTATACAAAGTGTTGTAGAAATAATAACCAATCCTACATGATTTGATATGGTGACTTGTAAATAGAAGGACTCAACAAAAATTGATCATGGGTCTCTAGGGCTGTAAATGTTTATAAATGTATGGGTTTGTTTGGGCATTAACACCTCCAGGAATTCATCTTGTGACCTCTGTTTATTTATACTACGATTTAAAAGAGTTTTGTGCATAGCATTATGTTTTATTTTATTATGAAAGAGATGGATGTATGTTGATTTTTGTAGATGTAGTTGGTGTATTAAGTATGTGGTTTGGTTTATTACTTCAGACCATTAGATGGTCTCGATAGCTGGATTGTTTTGGCATATTGATTTGTTAGTTGATTATGGTTCTTTTTATATATAAATAATAGAATGATTTGTTGTCTTAAGTTATACTATACTTTAATTAAATATTTTTTCTAATTATGACCTGTTTGTAGTTTGTATTTAATTAGTCCTTATGCTCCTAAATATAGTTCTAATGGAAATATGAAATCTGCGAGTAGATTCCATAGGTAAAATGAACCTATAGACTCTATTTAGAGTAATCTCTAGGTCTTAGGAGAAACAAGTTTAAGCTATGAAATAAATGCCAAACTAAGTATAGAAGAAATAAGCCCTAAATAATTCTTAGATAGGAAATAATTTCAGATATACTATTAGAAATATAACATAAACCCTTACTTATTCTAACAATCAGTATACTAGATAATGGAATGAAAAAACATCAAGAACCTCATACCTATATGGTGAAGCTATCCCAATAGTAAAGACCTACACACTTAATTACCCAACACTAACAAATTCATAGACAGATATGACCTCTATATAGATAACTAAATCACTTCAGAACTACCATGTTCCACCCAACCATGAAGGCCATGAGGTAGGTTGTTAGGTCTACAAGGCTAGGAAACTCTAAACATCCTTGCATGTTGGATTCTCTCGTATAACATGGTAGTTCTGCATTAATTGATGAGATAGAGAAATTCGATATTTCATTTAATCACTTATAAATAAGTGAGATGAGATCAATATTTTACTCTAATTGTTCTCACTTGACATCATTAATTTTTTTCATTAACTCCTAGCACTTATTAGAGCCCATAGTCAATGCTAAAAACAGGGAGTTACAAACTTAGTGCAATTCCGTAGCTCCTCACTCAACACTGATGCTAGGATGTACTTGTAGGATACACCTAGGGATACAATGGCCGAGGATCCAATGTTCCAGAGCTTATGCTCAACATCAACTTGGAATGCTCTAGAGCTTATGCCCAACTCTTCCAATTATCTTTTCATGTGCTAAAGAGCTTCCTGCTCAACACATAGGTTTTCATATTTCATGTGTTCCAGAGCTCCTCGCTCAACACAACATAAACAATCATGTTCTCTAGAGCTCCTCACTCAATCGAAAACATCTCATCAATCATGTGCTTCAGGGTCCAAGCCTGAACATATAAAATCATACATACAACATATGTAACTCACTTACGCCCAATATATCAAAAAATAAATAAATGATCAAAGTAACATCATAGTCAATGGGGCTTATGCCCATAAGTATTAGGTCAAAATTTGGTATATTACAGACATTGAGTTTCCTTAATGGATTGAAATAGTAATCTAAAACTCTTTCTATCCTCATTAAAAAGAACCAACTAACAAGTGTTATGTTTTTTATACAATATATTTTAATTAGCTAAAAAAATATTTGTAATATCACTTACAGAATAAAACTTGGTATTAGGAACATTTCAAAACCTTAATATCTTATTAGAGAGTATCAAAAAAATTTGCCATGATACTTTTTCATATAATTTAAAAAAAAAATTATTGTTCAATGATAAGTTTTTACATTTTCCTAATATATAAATTAATCCTATATCAAATACTTGGAAACATATTCATTTTCTTAGTTTGACATCAAACACACTCACTTAAAATAAGAGTGGGTATCTATATATAATCCTTAATTAAATTAAAAATTTGTCTATTTTTCTATAAGATGTGAAATTTTTTTGAAATTTTTAAAAATAGTATATTATATTTTTTTATTGAATATTAACACTTCTCTCTCTACATATAGCCTTTCAATACACATAGTTTCCTAGAATATACAAATTTATTACACATAAGTACTCCAACAACATGATAATGTTTTATTTGTTTATAAGTAGTATGATTTATACTTTAAAATTTTAATTAATAAGACAAGCCTTTCATTTCCAAAAAAAAACACATATAATTAGTTATATACAATTTATGGTGTTAACTCTTTTGTTATGTTAGATTAACATGAATCCATCTCAAAGTGGATGTATTTTTTTATTGATATGTAGAAATCTAAGACTAAGAAAAACTACACATTAAGAAATGAGATGTCTCTCCATATATATTAGGTTCATGTTTAAGATGTATCTATGTTGGTTTAATTATCCAAGTATGACATAAACAAATTAATTATGTTTTATTTTAGCTTGTCAACATCTCCCCATACGTTACTAAAAATGAGTTTACCTTGATACGTTACTCAAAATGAGTTTACCTTGAGTTATTTATGAACGAGGAGCTTTTGATAGCCCATGGTATTCTCCCATGGTATTGAGTGTGATCGAGCCTTTTTAAGGGCTTGGAATACTCGATTGTAAAGTGCTTGAGGTTGGTCCCCTCTTAGGTGGCTCACCCAAATAGAAATGTCTTGGATGGCTATTAGTGGGATTAGGGCTTTGAGTAGTGGATTGTAAAGTGCTTGAGGTCGATCCGTCTTAGGTGGCTCACCCTTAATGCCTAGGATGGCTATTAGTGGGATTAGTCATTGCTTCTAGGATTTTGAGGGAAAATATTAGTATTAGAGGGATGTTCACAGAAAATGCAAATGCCTTTTAAGTTATAGTTGTATATAGTTGCTTGAATTGAGATAGCCTATGGATATGTGAGTCATAGTAAAAAATATTTAGAACATGTGATTAATTATTACCTCACTGAGTTAAGGTGTGGGTTTCTTTTGAAAGGAAACTAGAGTTTAATAAGCTCAAAGGTGACTTAGCTCAGAGGAGACATTAAAAACGGATGCATATTAAAGGTTGATATATCCCACATGCATTCCTTGCATGCTTTTTAATGTTTTAGATAACCCTTAAATGCATGCATTTATAACAAACAATCAAAAAATAATAGAAATAATTTTTTAATTTTAATTAAAAAATAATATGACATTTTTATCTTTTAAAATTTTTAGAAATTGATGTGGTGACAGATATTTATCATTATTTTTTTAATCTAAAATGGTTAAAAATAGATTTGCTCAGAGTATTTACCTCTTCCCTATTAATTTATGTTTTTATTATTATACTTGCTTTTTTTCGTCTCTACATTTTATTTTAATGGCCATTTTCATGAGTTTATATAGGTTATAGTTTACTGAACATGATTTTAATCAGATTTGTAAATATTGTTATCTTTGAGCACATCATCAAGTAATGTGTAAAGGAACTGGTTGGAATTGAAGCCTATATAGAATCCAAAACCAGAAAAGTCTGGATCTTAATTCCCTTAATTAGTTCTGGAATGGTGAACCTTTGAAATGATAAAATAAAATGAATCGGAGGTCATTTGGAAGAGCAAATACAAGATGATGTCGACACTCATGTCAAGATGACATTAGCGTCTTCAATTTGTCCAACCTCTTGTTTCTTAGATCCGAGTCTTTTTATTTCATATGTTGAAAGTTTCACCATTTAAGAGTCGAACATGGATTTTAAGATCCGGATCTGTTATTCTGTTTGTTCAGAGGACTTCGAAACCCAGCTGGCAACAAATGCCGGAAAAAGACTTAAATTGTCGGAAGTCTACCATTGGCATCCCTGGACGGCAGCGGCTTCCAATAAATAATTCGCATTTACAACTAATAAGAATTTTCGATTGATATTCTTTTTCGGCGCTTCCCCGTTCAGCCAGTGACCTCTCGGTATACTAAACGTTAAATGCCCCGTAAACCATAAAAGAAACCAACTCTTAGTGAATAATTCATGAATTGTTTCTCTTGTTGGCTTCTACAAGCTTCTCTATTTACAGATTTCTTTAGCAGATATAGCTATTAATGGTCCATATATCCATGATCACGATTTCCATACATTTGTGCTTTTCAACACGATTTACACATACTGACACATTTTCCTTGTTAGCTGAAAAATACTATCTTGTTTTCTAGACTTTCATCGCATAACTTTTGTAAATATAGAGTTTTTCAATCCACTCGGGATTGAATTTAGGAATTTGGCATTGCCTTGATACTGGGATAGTTCCACACTGTCTATAGGTACTTTTTTTTCTATTGTACACTCCTTTTTAGTTGCTTCCCAAACCTTCCATCCAAGGCAGATCAGATGGAACTTCATTCTCACACTCTAGTATGCATAATTTTCACTTGTGAATAATGGAGGTCTGTGACTGGCTAATCCTTCTTGTTGATCTATAGTAGTTTTTAAATAGGATATTCCTTCTAGTGTTTAATTTGTGGTGAAGGAACCTGCTCTGATATGAATTGTTGGATTATTCCACAATACATAGAAGGGGGGTGAATCGGTATTGTATTTTTATTTTAAAATAAAATAAAAACAAATAATGAATCAACCAGGTTAAGACATGAAGTTTATCATGGAAAATTCAAAGAGGAAAGTTGTTAGATTTTTATCATTTAATATAGCATTACAGTAGGATCTTTAATTGAGAGAATAACACGCAGATCAATCAAACACAAGAAACAATGAACACAATGTTTATCCTTGGGGAAACCATAAATGGAGAAAACCCCGAAACTTCCTCAGAGATAGAATCGACACCAAAAGTAAAACCTAAAAACATAAATATTATCTCCCAATATCAATAGTCTCTCTCTTGTCCCAACAACTTCTCCTCTCACTCATGCGCCCTAATGAGTGAGTGTGTGTGATAAATAGAGAGGCTCACTTTCTATTTATATTCTTTCATTCATTTGAAACCCACTCGAGCATGTGGGCCTCACTTAACAATTACTTACTAGAGCTGGCATCTCTAGGAGTGTCTAATAAGCATAGCGCCACACAACTTGTGGGGACTTTTCCTACTCCGACTAACAAGGAGGTTTATCCTTAACAAAACGATGGGTACTATTGCCCCAACTTATAATGACTCACCTAGGTTGAATTCTCTAGTATAGTCTAATAACCCTACGGCCCCACAACTAAGGGAACTTTAACCCTTGACCAATAGGAGGGATACCCACAATAACTTGACATGACTTATTACATTATAGAAACTTCCCGGAATAAGCATCGGGGTATGACATGACTCAATTACATTACAAACACATCCTGGAATAAACATCGAGGTACAATACAAAAGATATATGGATGAATACATTCCAAGGTTACAATTACATGAACATTCCCTCTTAACTAGGAAGGTATTATCTCAACACAATATATCGGTATAAGTCTTCTTCTCTATATCATCTGGATCATTATCAAGTCATCTTCATGTTCAAGTCATCTTTATTTTCAAGTCATCTTCATCATTGGATTTGGATCATCACTCTATTTGGATCACCAATGGACATCATCACTGGATCTAGATCACCACCGAACATGATCACTAGATCTGGATCATCACTTGATCTAGATCACCACTAGACATCATCACTGGATCTGGATTATCACTTGATATGGATCATCAGTGTTGGATCCTCATCACTGGATCTATATCATCATCACTCAATTTGGATCATCACTGGGTCATCATCATGGGTGATATCTCTTTATTCTTCTCATCATAGGAATTTCTACAAAGCCAGCCCGTTTTCATGCTGGATGTACATCTACAGAGCTGGTCATTTTTCATACTAGATGTATTGTCACAGAGCTAGTACTTTTTCATACTAGATGTGGCATCTACACAGAGCTAGTCCTTTTTCATACTAGATGAGTCTTCACAGAGCTAGTCATTTTTCATACTAAATGTGGTATCTACACATAGCTAGTCCTTTTTCATACTAGATGAGTCTTCACATAGCTAGTCCTTTTTCATACTAGATGTGGCATCTACATAGAGCTAGTCCTTCATCATACTAGATGAGTCTTCACAGAGCTAGTCCTTTTTCATACTAGATGTGGCATCTACACAGAGCTAGTCATTTTTCATACTAGATGAGTCTTCACAGAGCTAGTCCTTTTTCATACTAGATGTGGCATCTACACAGAGCTAGTCCTTTTTCATACTAGATGTGTCTTCATAGATCCAACCCTTTTTCATGCTAGATGTGGGACGTACACAGAGCTAGTGTTCTTTCATACTAGATGTGTCTTCACAGAGCCAACCCTTTTTCATGCTAGATGTGGAACCTACACAGATCTAGTCCTTTTTCATACTAGATGTGTCTTCACAGATCCAACCCTTTTTCATGCTGGATGTGGGATCATCACATACATTTGAAAATGGAAGGAACCAATCCTCTCACCATGTCAGAAAGGATCACGAAATCATCACTTCCCTTTGGAGGGAACCTTTACCTGGAGAACACCAAGCTTCTCGCTAAAGTACTCAAACTTGACTCTCGACATTTCTAGCATAGAATCACTTCAGGGATGATTATGTCCAAGGATAACATGCAAGCATTCCTAGGACTGATTACATCCGAGGACAACCTATATCACCATTTACATCTGAGTAAACTATGAGCTTCGCTAGGATTTATGCTCAGACAACCTGTCTCACCAACTATGCTAAAACTCCCTCTTTCGAGAGATCTCGATCTATATAAAAAATTGGAGCTTCATTGCTCCTCTCTGCATCAAACCAAAAAATGCAAGTCAGATCAATCAAATCAAATAGTATTTTTCAAAAGAAACATACTACCTCCCAAATAGCAAGTGAAAACATCTTTTTCCTCAGCTGTACTCAGCACCATGTAGGGCTCCATCCTGTCAACCAAGAGATCACACTTGATCTCATACTGAAGAAGCACCCCAAAGTGCTCTTCCTATCAATGGCATTGCCAATCTGAATCCATATAACCTTCAAGGTTAATCTTATGATTTGTATCATACTTGCAGCCATCAAGTGAACATGTCTTACTGTGTTCACAACAAAGCAAGTATCTGGTCATATCCGTCAAGTACATCAAGGAACAAATCATATGACGATACATCATGGCGTCAACTGAATTTGATGAAGAAACACTCAATAGCTTCAAGTTTAATGCCATAGATGTGGTTATGCAGTCTATCATCCCGAACATCTTCAAGATCTCTACTGCATACTTCCCTTTTCCACACCTCCATGCCTAGAATGTAGTGCATCGAGACATAATAGGAGCGTCACTAATACTTTCCTTGTCCACACCTCCATGCCTAGAACATAGTGCATCAACACATAATAGGAGCATCACTAGTCTTCCTCCTTCAACCTTGAAGCAAAAGTTGGGATCCACTTAATTCTCGCTAAAGCCTAGAGTCATCATTAATCTATCCATCCTATCATACTATGTTGAACCTCAGGATCTTCTGTAGTCACTCCCTCTGAAGCATCATATTCCATCTATCTTTTGTACTCTATGCACTGAAACATTTTGTACCAGAGTGACAAGAAGCTTCCTATGCTACTAATATTCTATGTATCCATGTAGGATCACTGGATACCGAGATCCTCTATCTTGAACCTTTTCAAAATTTCTTCTTGCACCCATCTGTGAGCTTGTAATCCTTTATCAACCTTGTAGCAAAGGTTCAGATCTTCATTAAGCTCCTCATGTTTTTGTTATCCCATGGGTGTCTTCTGAGCTCGTACAAGGCCTTCTTTCATTTGCACACATGATTCTTCCTATCATGTGTCTTCACTTGTAGTGGCTTCAAATGTCTCTATGTAGTCCATGCATCATGCTACAAATCTTTCCTTGTATCCTATGATGTTTCCATCTACTGCGTGATGGAACTACGCACTTTCCTTCATGTATCAATACTTCATCCTAGACATCATTCTTCTCGAACTGATCTTCCCTTTGTTCTTGGAAGGTTCTGCATCAATGATGTCGCTACATTCGTCATATTATTTTTTCATTTTGAAATGTTGTCACTTGTTCTTCGGAACAAGTCTCATCCTTCTTTGCTTGTAGCCAATCATGTATGTGATCTTTCCTACAAGTCAAATTCATTTGTATGGTTAGAAACATTTCATAAGGAATATTCATACTCGAAAATTCTTATGCATAAATATATGCTCATGCAACTACTTAAGCCAATATAGCATTCATCCATATCTCACAGAAACGTTTCTAGATGCCTTCCATCTCTACCAGGACAACATTGATATTGTGCACTAATCCAATATGTCAGGAAAGAGGTTTCATTCTATATAAGTAGAAATGGAGAGTTGTATGGCACCATGAGCTACTTACCGATTACATGCATATTAGTATTATACTGTCATTAATGCAAACATTCTATCATGCATAATACATTAACAAATGCATAACAAAACAATATCATGAAATGACAATTGAATACTTAGCTTTATTTGTTTCATGGGTATACTCCTTCTTGAGCCTTCAACTATATTGTCTTCTTCTATCATAATAGCATTGTTTCTTATCCAAATGCTATGGTGGATAAGAGGTTCTTCAAGAGTTAAGTTCTTCATATTCCTCATTACTTGAGGGATCTTCTTTGGTTGTTGAGAGATTGATCTTCAGTTGCTCCCATGTTATTTTCTCTTATTATTAGATGAGCTTCTTCTCGTGTGTGCTCTTCCTAGAGTCTGCTGAAAGTAATCACTTTCTTCTAGCACACATTCTTTGAATGAATGAATCCCATGATCTTGGGAGGCCATTCAAGGTGGTTATGACCACTTCTATATTCTCCACTTCTTTTACTGATTTAAGTTATTCTCTGATTTGAGAGACCCTTGTAAAGTATGACTGTATGGTCTCTGCATTCGGGATCTTCACATTCTTCAACTGTTTTCTCAAAGTCATATTCTGATTTATGTTCTTCCCTTCAAGTAGCTTGGTCAAGGAATAAAAAATATTCATTGTCTTTAGGGAAGACACTTGTGGTACAATGTGATCTGTGACTGAATCAACAATGATATTCTTGGCCTTGACCAAGTTCTTTTGGTGTAAATATTTTAGCTTCATCTCCCTCTGAAACTGGAACCTCTCTACTCAGGTAGGTGTCCAATTCATTTTCTTAAGAGAGATCGAATACTTCGATGCTTGGAAGTTGTCAACTTCACCAAGCTTATCATCAAACTGATGTGTTAGACCACTTTGAAATTAGAACCTCAAATGAAAATAGAAAAAGATTATATCTTACCAATTTGAGGTGTCCGTCTTGGTTCCGGAGCTGGGTGATCTAGGGTTTGTTAGAGAGATCCTAATTGTCAAAACTTCGAATCTTTTATATAGGATTGGATATAAATATAGATCTCTTCAATTTGAGCTGTCCAATGTACTCCTTTTCTGAAAACAATGGAGGGAAGCTCCCGGAACAGGAAGCCCTAGTTTACCAATTTCTCCTAAGGAAATTCCTATTACTTTTTATGTGGTATCTCCAAAATTATTGCTCCTATATGTCTAGAACATCACACTAAGTTATTCTCACATGTCCCTTTTCCAACACCATAGGTTTCATCAGAATCGGTTTCACCAACTGGACTTATGATCATTTTCCCAAGGTGACCTGTTACAGGACTGTTCCGTACAATGAAGTTGTACGAACTTCTAGGTGTCAGTGGTTCATCTTATGAGTACGAAACTTGGACCACAAAAATTACAATCTGTGCCCTTTCTGGAACATCTTTAGGAATTTCATTTGGACCTTTGTATCCCATGATATAGAAATTCTTCTCAGGTGTCCTATTTAGTGATGAATCCTGGAAGAGGCTTGAAACCTAATTTGGAGGGATCATATCTCCCAAAATATAGTGAATATGAGAATGAATTTGGAAAATAGTGTAAATCAATATTTCATCTTTGGCATCTCCAATTTTCAGCCCCTGATCCTTTTCCAATATCAGGATATAGAGAATGTACCAAAACTTAGCAGTTTTAGTATTTAGGGTTTTTCTAGCTTGGGGTCAAACTAGGGTTTGGGTTTCCTGGAGTTTCATCCAACCAAAAATATTTATCCATGTCTCTAAACTTCCATTTTGATGAGGAGAGAAATCCTATGCAGGGCTCGCTCAAAAATTCCTCTTCTATAGAAATCCCTAATTTCCCACAACAAAAACTAAAAAATGCTTGGAATTGAATTCTGCTTCAATAGAAAGATGCGCCATCCAATCGAGAGTCATCATAGCATACTTTTTCTGATTGATTGTGGAGAGAGACCCAAGAGGTAAGAATATCTAGCTTCTACAGTTGCACAATTTCTTCTTCTTAGGTTAGCTCTGATACCATGTTAGATTTTTATCATTTAAGTCAGCATTACATTAGGATATTTAACTGAGAGAATAACAAGCATAGCAATCAAACACAAGAAATAATGAACACAGTGTTTATCCTCAAGGAAACCATAAATGGAGAAAACCCCACAAATTCCTTAGAGATAGAATCGGTACCAAAAGTAAAACCCAAAAACATAAAGATGATCTCCTGACAACAGTAGTCTCTCTCTTCTCCCATCAACTTCTTCTCTCACTCATGCACCGTAATGAGTGAGTGTGTGTGATAAATAGAGAGGCTCACTCTCTATTTATATTCTTTCATTCACTTGAAACCCACTCCAACATGTTGGCCTCACTTAACAATTACTTACTAGAGTCGACATCTCTAGGAGTGTCTAATAACCCTAGTGCCCCAAAACTTGTGGGGACTTTTCCTACTCATAGCAACAAGGAGGTTTATCCTTAGAAAAATGGTGGGGAATACTTCCCTGACTTACAATGACTCATCTAGGGTCAACTTCTATAGGATAGTCTAATAACCCTAGTGCCCCACAACTGCAGGGAGTTTAACCCTTAACCAATAGGAGGTTTACCCACAATGACTTGACATGACTTATTACATTATAGAAACTTCCGGGAATAAGCATCGTGGTATGACATGACTCAATTGCATTGCAGACACATCCCAAAATAAATATCATGGTACAATACATAAGATATACATATGAATACATTCCAAAGTTACAATTGCATCAACAAAACCACAAATTAAAACTCATTAAAGAGATTAATCTACAAAATTGCTTTATCTACTACTATAGAAATGATGCAACAACACTCTGGGTTTTTTCCTACTACAACAGACAAGGATGCTACAACACCCTAAAATATTTTCCTACTACA
The DNA here is from genome assembly GCA_001517045.1 of Pseudotsuga menziesii. Classification (NCBI taxonomy): domain Eukaryota; kingdom Viridiplantae; phylum Streptophyta; class Pinopsida; order Pinales; family Pinaceae; genus Pseudotsuga; species Pseudotsuga menziesii. The sequence continues at coordinate 316,879 of LPNX010146218.1, forward strand.
ATAAACAGGGATGCTACAACACCCATGGTTTCTTACTGCTACAATAGAAAAGGATTCTAAAACACCCTCTGCAAACTTCATAGACTCCCTTAGCACCACCCTAGACTGAATTTTATCATTCTTCTATACAACTACATTCATTTCTTTGAATCTATCGCTCATGGTCACAAAAACCATTTGTTTCCTTCAATCAGTATGTCATGAAATACGTTCATGCGTCTTCTGGATGCATTTCTTCACCATTGTACCATTTTATTGATCGTACCTCTTCATGAATCTTCCAGTCATGACCTTCCGTATTTTTCATTTCCATAAGCATCCTGAGCCGCTGATTTTATTTGGGTTTTTTTCCTAACCATAGATATGAGATAAGATGCGTATTTCAGAATGCAGATCTATGATATTTCTCAAAATGTATTTTCACAATTTTCGTAGTTTCCTTTCTCCACCAACTGTTCCGCACCATGGATCTCCTTTGATTTATTCATGAGCATTGATTTGAGATAATATCTTGATTTTGGAACTATGGTATTTCTCAAAATTTCTTTTTAACAATTTCCAAAGTTGTCTTTCTGCAACAATCGTTCTTCCCTGTTGATCTCTCGTGAGCTCTGTGTGACCGCTGATCAAAGATAAGTTGAGGATTGCGGAATGCAGGTTTGTGACTTTTTCAACATGTCATTTAGATATTTCTATGATTTTCTTTTACACATGAACATTTCCACACCATCGATCTCACATCCATGCTATCATGGATATTGATCTTAAGATTACATGTGTATTGTGGATCTTCATTTTTTATTTGCGCGAAAATTATTACCCATCGTAGATCTTCTTGCATTTTCAATCCTAAGCATTGATCTACAATATAACGTGGATTTCAAATCTTCATGTTTCTTCGTACATAAATAATTCACCATCATCTATATTCCAAATTGTGGTATACAGATTCTCAGAAATCATAATCATTTCTTCTGCAATTCTTTTCCTTTCCTATTTCTTCCTTCTAGTTTCCGCATTTATTTTGAAACGTCAATTTCCTAAAATAATTCACCGTTGCCGATCTTACGAAGTGTCGGATGCGGATTCTAAAGAATCTCAATCATTGTTTTCGCAATTATCTGCCTTTCCACTTTCCTCCTTCTTTCCGCACTTCTTTGAAACCGTCAATTTCCTTACGCATTCACTCCTCACCATTGATCTGTATGATCTATGGATCTTCAATTCTGACCACTACTCTCTTTGTCTATATTTCCCCTATCATGGACGTTGTTACTAATTTTCCTTTATCATTGTTGAAACCCTTTTACATCAATTGATAATCCCTGTAATGGATCCTTTGTCTTTTACTGATTTCATCATGCTAGCATGTCTATTGGTTATTCTTTTGTGAATTCCTTTGACATAAATGAAAACTATATTCTCAACAGCTTCAAGAAAAAAAAATTCTTTAGAAAATATTTGAGTGTACAGACAACAACACTTCAATTTGAATAAAACCAATTTAAACACTCACCAATTAAAAATGTTCACTTTCTCTCAGTACATCACACCTAGCTAGAGTTCTCTAGATAAAATACAGAGGAACAAAGGAAAGAATACTAGTATTTATGTGGACCTAAATTTCTTATGGTGCATTAAGGGGTGTTTTTGAGGTTTGAAATTTTCCTCGACACCTTCTCTTATACCATGCTAATTTTAGTGAAGCATAGTATCCTTAGGCCTGAATGAATTCAATGGAGATTGAAGGTTGCTGAAGAGAAAATATTCAATGCAAATTGATCAATAGATTCATGGAAAAAATTTCACACACGTGAGGAAAAAATGGTCATAAGAACAATACATGAATAATAATTGACGTCTATTTAATGCAGTAAATTATACAATAGGTGAACATTGATTCCCTTATGGAGGATTCAAATTCCCTAACTCAAATTGACTATGGTGCTAAATCGGTGACAGAAAATCACCACTAGAGCTCACTAGTTCTACTCTAGATCATCGAATCAATATACAATAATTTAAATGCTGAGGGTAGCTGAGCCAGTGTCCCCAAGCTCCCTTATATCATGCAAACTAGTGCTAGGGTGACCTAGAGTGAACTAATTAATGGGAATCAAAGTATAGCCAGCCATAAATGAATATCTACTAGGGTCAACTTTTGGGCACTATTGGTGGCACTCAATGTGGTTTCCTAAATTATAGAGATACATCCCTCGTGCTCCTAAGCTCATTTAAATAGAAGAAGTGAGTGGTAGATGTCTCCTAGGTGTGTCACCCATGAACTAGTGAAGTTGTAATTGTTTATTAACTTTCCATTGATGGAAATAGTGTATAGTCATTGATGCCAACATGTCTAGGTTCCCATTGAGGAGCTCCGAGGGTTAAGTAAGTTTGATTGTATAAGGAGACATTTTGATCTTCTGTAAGCCCCAGTTTCAAGCCCTTAGAGCCCTTGGGACAATGGAAAAATATCTGAACATCTTGTATAGCGTTGAAGTACCCCAACGATGTTTTGTAGTTCATAGTTGTTTCTCTGGTTCCCTAGTACCACAACTTGTGCCACAATGCCCTACAAAAGTTTGCTTGGTGTTGGAATATATTAAATCCACTCAATACTTAGGGTAAAATAATTAATCATTATTTGATTAAACTAGTAAAAAATAAGGAATTGGCTATGAGGTGACTAAAAATTCTAGCCACCACAAGTTTTTCAAGTGATTTACTACTAAATATGAGCAATTTTAACTGACCCAACTATAAACAACTGAAATCAATGACTAATTTAGTCACCAGTTAATAAATATGACTAGATAATAAGTTACAGAGTTAAAAATGACTAATTTAGTGAGGACGTAAAAAATGACTAGCTAGAAGAACATGAATTAGTCATTTATGTTAGTCATTTTTAATTGTGTCATGAAAAATTGCAAATTTCATAATGAAGTGTAAATTCTGTAAACTCCAACACCTTCTATTAGTAATATTGGTGCCATGCACCTTGATCTTCAGAGATCCACTAAACCAATTGCACAAATTTTCTCTTGACCATCTTTATCCCTACTACACCATTAAAGCAAACTCAACTAAGCACGTTCCAAAGGAAAATTAGGTTCCTACATCAATTACGGATTAGGTACTAGAACTAGTGCCATGTTGATACCTAGCTAGAACAACCATAGCTGTACATCCCCTCGAGAACTGACCATTCGAATGCACCACCTCCATGTAGACTTACCAAATGCATCCAATACATGGAAAAAAAAACACATCCACCTTGGATATGTGAGCTGAAGGTATCGTTCGACCCTTTCTCCCCTATTTTTCTAGACGATAGGTCGGTTCAAGATCTCGTAGTCACCATTTAGAGCGCTTCAAAGGTATGGTTCTTTCCTTTCCAATCATATTTATCACACCAATCAATAACCGGCTGTTATGGATTTTTACAGGTCTCAATGCTGTCGAAGTTACTGCTTCCACTTTACATTCACAATTATCACAATCTCTAGCCTATGCGCTCATAACCATATGCATTTTGAGCTTTCATCCTGGAAAAAGCATGAGCACCCTCCTGTAATGGCACTATATGCAAAGGTCAATAGTTTTTGCACATCAACATTCCTCACATGCTCCAAAGGAGAACTGAAGCAGACATTAGAAGAAGTGATTAAACTTTGCAAGGAGGTTTACTTGTTGTAGATGTCCTTGTAGAGCATGGGTCGAATGATACCTTTAGTTGACAGATCCAAAGTTGACATGTTTTTTTGGCCATTTATTGGATGCATTTGGTAAGTCCACGTGGAGGAGGCACATTCGAATGGCCAGTTCTCGAGGGGAGGTAGGGCCCTCATTTGCGTCTGTCACCAGTCGTCATGCTAAAGAGTATTGATCAGATTTTGGTACCGGTCAGAGTCGATGGTTTGGTCAAGAAGTGGCAACTACGACCGGCTTGTAGGCCAAATCTTTGACTATGTAGACTACTCCATTTATAAAACTAAACAACTTATATGATAATTATTAAAAAAATATAATACACCCAATTAACATAATTTATATAATAAAATAATAAAAATAAAACAAAAAAAAATCTATATAATTTATATAATAAAACAATAAAAATAATATATATATACATATAACAAAAACAAAAAAAAACTGTATAATTTATATAATTAAATAATAAAAATACAACAAAAAAATATAACAAAAACAAAAAAATCTATTCTGCAAATAGAGTTGTCAACCCAACTGTCGACCCACAGATCTCCACCCACCTTTGTTATGGCATGATGGCATATTTTCTTGAACCCCATGGAAATTCCATCCTCTAATTCCATTAATGAATATTCAACTAGCTCGTTGGTGCTGAATAGGCTATCCAAACATACTATTGGTGCCAAATATTTTGCTTTGGCTGGAGGCTAGGAGGGTTTGGTGAATTATGAGGGAAAGTACTGTGAATTTGGTGGCATTTTTTGGTCATTTATGAGGCCATATGAAATACCGTTGAGGAGATTGGTATGGATATTTACCACGGTTTGGGATTTACACTTTTGGTATTACCATCCCTACAAAGTTAAAACAAGACTGCAGAGAACCTGGAGGCTCATGAAGAGAAGAGCCTCAAATTCTATAGATCTAGAGTCAACATCACCTTCTTCCCTTACAAAATACCTGGTAAGTTTCTTGGTTCAATGTAAATTGATAAATTTTTCCTGAAAGTTTCTTGGTTTAGTGTAAATTGATAATTTTTTCCTGAAGTGTATGTAGCCAAGTTAAAATCATTGATAAGTTTTTTTTTACTGTGAATTTTTGTCATTTAGCCAAGACATTGACACTAACCCTTGGCATCGATTCAAATCCTTGCATCACCTCGTTTGTGCATCGGGAAATGGAAATGGAAAATCCCGAAACTTGTAGAATACTTATTGAGAAGAAGGGCATTGAAGCCCTGATGAGGTTCTTGACTCTTTCAAGTATTTCACTATCGTCAGAAGGGATGTCTATAGCTATGCATATGGTTGCAATTTGCAAAGCATTCATGCAGCAACACTCGGAACTTTTATCCACTTTTTCTGTTTTTGCTTGCTTGAAAGTATTGGTAGTTTGTGTTTTCTAGACTTGAAAGGTGCTTGAAACCTTGAGTTAATTTTGAGTTTCTAATTAGTTCATTACATACTTTTAGTGCATCATTTAATTCAAGTGCTGAAATCGAATTTTATAGATCTATCCTTGGAGATACCCTTCCATATATTATATTGATCAGTTAAATATTTATCATTGTTATTATGTTTATCATCAATTGACATGGACTGCAGACTGGATAAGAAAAGATTCCATCTTAAGTTAGTGGTTCTCTTTTCTATAGTGTCATCTATCTACACCGTATATCAGCTGTGAAGAAACGAATTGAAGTGGAAGGAGCCGAGGTAGCCCATATGAATGGTCTAGCAGTGTGCAAGCATATAGTAAAAGAAGATGGGGTCTCTAGTCTTTTACTGTGTGCCTCTTGATGTGGTAAGATGGTCTGTCCTTCCTATTTTTCTCTTCTTTTACTCTATCATTGAATGCATTTTATCATTTATCTTTTTGTGGCACTCTCTCTATTTTATGTTTTCCTTATCTATAGTCTACTATTGATTTAGGGACTGATGCAACACTGAGAAATTATCCTTGGTATAGTCATATATCCATGCATGGTTTAGTTGCAATAGTTAATTAGTCTACCCTAGTTGAGATATATCACTATTTATGTTTAGAGAAAAAATTAAACTAGCTTGACCCAAAGAGTTTTTTCTATTTATAGATGGAGTTAAAAAAGTTCCTAGTTCTTAAAGGAGCTCAAGACCAACTTCAAGAAACATTGATTTATTTTTGAGACAAAACCAATTAGCTACCTTATCCTATATTTGTAACTTTTATGTTAAAACTGGAATGTTTAGATCTATTGTAAGAATTCACACAGACAGTTCTATCATTTGCAAATGCAAATGGAAGTAGTGTGACAGAGATAACAAAATCACTAGAATCCACTTGGCACAAATATTGTTTGGAGAAAGGGTCACAATACTTGTGATTCAACAAAGTCTCCAGGGTGGATCCGGAAATGACTCAATCAATAGAAAAATACTAAAAATAACATTATTTTCAAAATTAGATATGAAATATTATACATAATATTATGCAAAAATAACACATTTTGGAATCCCAAAATTTTATAACTAAGTACATCATACATCAAAATTGCCATTGACCATGACATGAATTTACAAACCACAATGACCATCAACAAATTGTCCAATGTTAAATCTGAAATCACGACATAAGATAGATATCAGCCTCTTATTGAGGGCTAACAAGACGAATTCGTGTCCCTTCCACTGCCTCAACAGTATGCTCCAAGTTCCAATTACATCAATTCATCTGAAAATAATGAATTTGGTGCCTCATCACCATTATTATATTATATCTCCTCTCGAGGCTCAAATTGGCTTTGAAAATCTATACAAGTCATGCCTGAGCTCCCCTTAAGGCTCAAATCAGTTCTAAAAATATGTAGCAGTCGTGCGCAATATCCCTTAAAAGCTTAAGTCAACTAAGAAATTTTGCAGAAGTCCTATCCTAAAAGAGGTAGCTTGTTGATGTTGTGCCCTAGCTCAATTCACGATGCCCTAGTGTAAAATGACCTATGTAGAATGCAAACTTTGTAAAATTCCAAAGCCCTGGTGAAAAACCCTACTCCAAAACACACTCCAAGAAAAGTTAAAATGTGAAGGAAAATGGGCATTTTGGCCTTTTAAAACATAGGGACATTGTCTGACCTGGGTTGTCATGTCAGACCTGGCCATGTCTACCTGAGACTTGGTAGGTATGGTTGAGTCTTATCATATGTATTTGGTTGAGTCTAGTTGGGTATGGTCTGAACCAACCTATTTCAAGATGGGTCTAGGTGAACTCAGATAGGTCCTGTGACCATGATAGATAGTAAAGGAGCTCTAGCGTATCTTGGGAGTAAATACTAAGATCAACAAAGGCACTAAATTGATCATATCTAGATGGGTTTGGTCTAGTTAGAAATTAGAAGACATTTGGAAAAACATATCACATATTTTCATGTTTAAGATGATCTCTCTATTCATAGAATATTCATTCATTCTATCGATGTTGGAGCAAAAGCAGAGGTGCTATCCCTTCTTACTTATTTAGAGAGGAAAAATGTGCATATAGGCCTCTATGATGGTGGGAAATGCATGATTGCTTGATTGATGTTCTCCTAGGCATTTACAGAATAGAATATCCATTTGTTTCTAAAAGAAAAAAAGTATGTTGACTAATTTGCATAACTTTTGGAAATTTTGATGAAAAGAATAGAATTTTTTTCATATAATTACTGGAAGAGCTTAATCTAGTTACGCAATTTTTATGCATAAGCTAGGGAAGCATGTAATAAATAAAGTAGAACTTTGTTATTGAAGATTTACTATATCTATAGCCGTCTTTGGGAATTGGTGGATTTTATAATTAATTATGGAATGTGTATTTACCACAAATAATAGGATCTGTCTACTTGCTTTTATATATTATATAAAGTCTAGTATTTTAGTTTCAAACATATGCTCAGCTTTTTTATTTTTATTTTCTATTGAGTTAGTATGCTTGAACAGAGTGAGATATATGGATGGAGGAGGTTGATCTAGTGGTTGTGTGTGTTTTGACCAAGTGTTAGTCACTAGTGCTTTTCATATTGGGCGCTATTGAGACTACAATCCCCCCTATGGATGATATATTTATGTGTCCAGTACATTCATAAATAGATTTTTCCTTCATGTTGCGGCCCCAATGCTAAGGCCATTATATTTCGTGTTTATGGTTTTATGTAGGTACAAATATTTCTCTAATGCTTGTACAATGTTTTAACTATTGTCATTCTCCTTTTTAGCCTTGATATAGCTATATGTCAGGGGACCTAGTAAGGATGGGGATAGCCTTTGTCTTCAACATATGTGTTATCTTCTTTTTATTGACATGTCTTTATCTTTTGATTCTCTGTCCAAGATTCAGAAACAAAGAAGCTTGAGCTTGTCTTTCTTAGCATTGGGTTGGTTATTTTTATAGACACATCTAATGTAAAGCATTCCACTGAAAGTCTCTTTTGCTTTGAATGGGATTGCACTCTTTCATTGAACGAAATTAATTTTATTCTGTCAAGTTTAACTTTCCAGTCATACACACTTGAGGTATTGCATTCCATTTAAAGTATACTGTAGCTAATAGCTGTAGGATAAGAATTTCAAACTTAACATTGAAAGGATCATTAAATTTCATACCTTAACAAGATGTATGTAGTATTCAATTTCTTATGTATCCTAACTCCCATAGTTGTATGATCAGGTTTGTCAAAGGTTAATGGTTCAAGGCCTCCCTGGAATGACAAAGTAGAAAGGTGCCATGGATGTTTTTTGCAAAATTTGAAGACACCGGGTATTCATGGTCTGTATAGAGGGTTTGTCATGTCTGTGATTACTTATTCTCCACATTTAGCTGTATGGTGGGGAGCTTATAGTTCTACACAACATATAGTTTGGAGGTGTGTCTAAGAAGAACATTGATTTAGTATGATAATTTTAATTGAACACGAATTTTCTTGCATGTAAATGAGACATTTCATCTAATTTGTTCAAAATGTGTTTGAGAGTATGAAATTCCAAAATAAAAAATATGATGTCTTGTACTCGACATAAGTAAATGTTTCAAGTTATATTAATCGTTAAAAGCTACTTGGGTTGACTAGATTCATCAAATGCTTTCAGCCAAGATTTTTTAAACTCTTGATTTTGCTAGAACTTCAAGTTGTTTTATTTGAAAATAAAGGGTTGGATGCATGTTAAGCAATAAAACATAAAATATACAATCAAATCGGGCCAACTGACCAGTACATAGAGTCATGTCCTTTGGCTGAGGGATGAGGATAAGCTTAGATAGGCTCCCATATGCTATTTCCCTCATTTTTAAGTTTCCTTTTTACTAGATCATGATAGGATGCTACCTTTGACTCTATAGGGACTAAGGAGCGTCCCTCTCCACTATCAAGATTATAGATTCCAAGACCTCTTCATTGGGGAGATAATCAACCACGTATCCCAGTTCTTGCAGGCCTCTCACCATGGGATTACTAGGAGGATCACTTCATACTTTCATGTTGCTTCATCAGATATGGGTAACAAGAGACAGGTAGAGTTCCAGAGTACTTAAGACCATAAAGTGGTGAGGCCTCATGTTATCCCTTAGGCCCCCTTGAGAGATCAATCAATATCTTTGAGATAAGTTTAGATGTGTCAGACCAAACATTTAACTACCATCCTCATAGTGACATATGGCTCAGCTCCAAATGGATCCAGAATGGGGTGCCTCCCATTATTTGTACTACATCCTAGCCCCAACTAAGCAACTAGATATCTGTTCAGACTTTCTTTCCGTTGACCTTGAATGGTAGGATAGTTTGGCTCCCTCGATCCTACCTTCTCCCTAGGATTGTACAATAGGATCTCACCATGGTGCCCAAGGATTTTGACTACGAACCAGTGCCTCTACTGTCCTCCTCGCTCTCTGTCATTAGGCCTAGTAGACCTTGACATAATTTCTTTCATCTCTCTCTCTCTCTCTCTCTCTCTTTATTAGCATCGACATGTTTCTAGTCCGAGACATTTTCACTTCGTATCACCGCTCCTCCTAGGACACTATTTTATATACCTATCAGATACATCTATAGGTTTCCCCCAAATTTGCAGGAAACGACAGGTTGGGAATGTCAATAATATATATTAAAAAAATATAAAAAAACTAATTAAAAAGCATTAGAAGAGAAGAAACCTAGAGAAAAAAAAAACATTAACACAAATCGGATGACTTAACTTATCCCTTATATTACAATTATAAATAGAACCTCTTAGAATATAGAAATCACAATAAAATCAAGATTACCATCCACATCATTCATTATATAAGGTATACTTTTTCTAAAGTTGAGATTTTTAGAAGTTATAGTCCCTATATTTGTGGCTATATGTATACAGAAAGTTTTTAGTTTTGTGTTAATATAATTAAAATGTATTAGAATATTATATGTTTGCAAAACATTCTATGCCAAGGTATCTGCAAAGGTATATAATTATTCAAATTTAAATTATTATAAAATAAAAATCAAGATATTTTTTTATTTAAATGTAATATATGAATTTAGTTTTAAAGTAAAATTTAAAACCATTTCCAAGTAGTTAAAAGTTTACTTTTTATTCATAAAGTAAATTTAGTTTTAATTTTCTTATTTATGTACTTTTAGCTACCCTTGCAAAGGTATTTTGTGCTCATTTGAAAGAGCATCTCAAGACTACATTAAATGTTTTGAATCTTGTTGCAGGGATTAATTTCTTAGCTGCAAAAGATGGACTGAATCGAAAAGTCTTTTGGTGCTTGCCTGTGGTACAATTTTTTGTCTTTCTAGTCGATGCTGCTAAAGAGAATGCATAATATATCTTTCACTTCACTTTTCTTTCATATGTATTGGAATTTGAGTGTATAGGTGTTGCAACTCTACCATCTCTAGAATTTTATTTATTTATTAAGATATAATTGATTTAGATTTTAGTGGATTTCTAGATTTATGTAATGATACAATTTCAAGGTGATCATTTTGAGGAGTTCTTTGGACCTGAATTAGAAAAGCATGGGTACATAGTTGTTTATAAAAGAAGACAATGGAGGTTTGAATTCTAATTACCTAATATTTTTTTGGTGAAAGTTCCATATTTCTTGAGAAAGTTCCAGTCTAGCAAAAATATGCATGTTAAATATGTGTTACCGACACATCATGAAATATGTAGGGTTCAATTCGAATTTACGATAGGGAAACATCACTCATCATGAATACATTCAGGTTGCTATTTATCTGTAATATTTTATTGTTTTCCTTTCCATTTATGCACATTTTCCTTTGTTAAGAATGAACCTGTAAATTTGACATTGCAACAGGTTGGAAAGGGACAAGATGTCAGACTAAACCGGATTGATTTGTTTGAGGGTAAAGTAGCCCAGTGGAAATGGAGAACAGTTTCTGAATAGAAATATGTATAGACTTGGAAAACTCCTTGAATTTTTCAGAATGTTGTCCTTCTACTTCACTATTGTTGGCTTTTATGTTTGCACGATGGTTAGTAATGGGTTATTTTTTGTAAGACGTTACTTTTGCAAGTGTTTATGGTTTCATGAGGAAGTTTTATGAAGAAGGACTTATAATTAGTAAACCAATTGGTATTGAAACATATTAAGTGTTTGTTGTACCACTCTAAAATTTTATTCAATTTGTACAAAAAAATATGATAATTGGTGTTGCAATACTTTGGAAAATTGTTTCATAACAAGTTTTGGGTTCATATAAGGCCAGGAATATGCCAAGTTCATGGCTTTTCTTGCTCAATGAAATTCATTCGTAAGTTTTGTTCTTGGGCATTAATGATCGTGTGTTTTCTTGTATGAGAAAGGTATTTTCATGGGGTAACATCATTCCCATAATTTTTGCAAGTAAACCATTAAGAAATTGATTCCATGGGGAGAAATCGTAGTGCATAATGCCTACAATACAACCCAGCAAGCAAGTGATCTCATGAAGGAAGAAAATTTGCCTGTATTGATTAAGAATGTATCCTCCCATGCAACCAATCAATTTGTTTGAAGAAATGATTCAATAAACCAACACATTATTGCAAAATGTTTTAGGCATAAAATGCAATCCTGTGTTTTCCTTGAGAATGGTGCATTTCCTTTGCCAACATAACTTTGGGTGGGAAATGGTTGTGGGGTTAATTCAAGACATTTTTGGGCATGGAATCTCTTGACCTTTGATGTACATAAATTTATTTCTATAGATAATTGTCACATCAATCCCTTTATATTGGAAAATGACTGTCCATAAAAACTTCCTAACATTGATGGTTATGATATTATGAAAATGTTTTTGGTTGTGAGATGAAATCAATTGTACTCATATCCTTTCATTACAGGAAATCTTGCTTATAGTGGCACTGAAATAGTACAAGCATTCCCTTATCTTCCCCTTGTCTTAATTGAAGTATTTCTTCTACATTTTTATGTTATATATGTTTGATTTGAAAATAGTTATGTTAGCATCATTTGATTTTAAGGAATCTTACTTAGACTGGCACTCAAATAACAAAAGCATGCCAATGTTTTATGTCAGTATTCTTATATAATTTTTGTATATGTTGGATCTTGGTTGAAATACATTGTTGGGGATAGCTTGGAAGTTTAAAAACTTCATCATTGCATGGAGAGTAGGTATAATATTGCAATTAAATTGTTTACTCAAGGGGGGGATTGGATAGTCAAACACACTAATGCTTGGATTGGTTATCATTGAAAATATTTGCTTGTGTAAAAGGTGATGAATTAACATACAAAATAATGATTATCAGGTTACTATAGATACATAATGGATTACGTTGTAATAGTCCTCCAAGTATTTCAAATGCATTTATTAAGTGCACAAATGACTTGAAGGACTAGTACAGGGTAAGGTATTATGGATCTATAGTAACTTGATAGTCATTACTTTGTATGTTTGAATGATGCAAAATTTGTTTGAATATCATCATTATCAAGCAATAACAACTTCTTAAAGGGTGTTATCTCAATGGTAGAGTGTTTGCCTAATTATAGGCAGGAGGTTGGTGGTTCGATTCGTGCATACCCTATCATAAATTTGTGACTGCGAAAATGACTAAATTCGCATATATACGACTATTAGTAGCTAATTTTTTGTATCTTATAGCGCGACTAACATTTATTCATATTTATCTTAGTCACTAATATGTTATCATCTATTAGTTTATTTAGTCGTATATTTGGTCATTAATTGTTGCAATCAGTTACTAAATCAATGACTAAATCCGTGATTAAATCAATGACTAAATCATTGACTATCAATGACTAAATAAATGACTAATCATTCACTATCAATGACTAAATCATTGAATATCAATGACTAATAAGATAATTTATTAATGACTAAGTGAAATACGACTAGCTATAAGATAGTGGAAATTAGTTACTATTAGTCACTGACTCAAAAATAGTTGTTTATAGCCTGATTTTAGTCATTTTATTAGTCATTAATTTCTCATTTTGTACTAACTTAATTAGTTGGAATCCACTTGCACCTTAAAGTCAACACATGCCATCTATACCCCAGGAATTCTTTATTTCTGATTCTTGGTTGGTTTTGACCACTTTATTGACTCCCATAGTTAGTAACAATGCTTTAGAACAGATTCTCCTTTATCTTACTTTTTTGTGGATAAGGTAAAGCTAGTTAACTACGAAACTGGGGTCTTTTTTTCCCAACCGATCCTTGATGAATTTCTCTCCATTTTCAAGGATTAGCATGTTTTCCATCACTCTTGACAACTCACTCATTCTTTTTCTAATTCGTTAGGTCCTTGAATGATTTTGGAAGTGCTTCAGCCACTTATGGGGGTTCACCATATTTTTGTAAGTCAGCTTTTTTGAGATTTATGAGTTGTCTCCATACAAATTTTTTTTCTTTTATAAGGATTTTTTACCATTGTAATAATATCAATTATCATTTATTTATGTGTGTTCATTATTCCTCTTCTTCTCTCCTTATGGTAATTCTCTGCACTTCCTAGTGAGGATAATTGTATGCTTATATTCTTATCTTATTTATGGAATTCTTGCTGCCATGAAGGATTCCGAATTCAAAACTGGTATCAAAGCTTTGGGATTTCATCAATTAATTTTCCGTTTCATATTTTTACGTTTATTTGTAGGTGAAACAACTTCAATATGGATTTGAAACTTCCTCTACTATCTCCTTTCAACTATGCTGATTGGAAGACAAAGATGAGCGCATACATGAAGAGGAAATGTCTCTTTGATGTATCCGTTGGTGCTTTTAGAGAACCCAAGTCTTATGAAGAGAATATTGACTGGATGAATAATTGTGATAGATATTATGGAATTGTGTGCTTGGTAATGTCTCCAAATATACAACATCTCACAGATTCTGCTGAATATACATTTGAGCTTTGGAAAATTTTGGAATAAGATTTTGGTGTGCAGGAAGTAGAAGATGAATCATGGAGTGAACCCAACATATCATCATGTTCTCTCTCTCAATATGACTTGTCCTCTACATTCTCTGATGATTTTATTTATGATGATGAAGTTTCTCATATAGTTCATGTCGTTTCTACCCTCCTTGATTCGAATGCTTCCTCCCTCAATGAAGAAGCAAATATTGAGGAGAAATCTTTCTCTCTCTCTCTCTCTCTTGAAGATATTGATGATGAAAAAGAAGTGACAGATGGATATGCTATTGTTATTAACGATTCACTCACACATTCATTGTTGTCTATGATTTCTATCTTAGGTTGTGATATCTATGTGTTGGATCCTTCACACTTTGTCCATACCTCTCTCATTCATGGTCTGCAACCTAGTGACTTTTAGAATTCTTTCTTAGCTATGTCAAGTCCTATTAGTTTCCTCCCACTTACCATACTTAATATATTGTGATTTTACATCTCCTCCTGTGTTCTTTGCATCATTCTAGAGAGCCTCCTTGAAGATTTTGAACATCTCCTTCCTTCCTCCCTTCATACTTCTACCAAAGAGGATTTTTTACTAGTGTATTCCCATGAGTATATTGATATGCTTATATGTGATCTTTTGGATTGTGTACAATCTAGATCAATCCATGGAGCTCATGCATTTGCACTCTTTGATCCAATGCCTTCTCCCTATTCCTACATGACCACTTGCACATATCATCTCTGTGTAAATGAAGTGGGAGGCATTAAACATTCGCTTGCACTGTCATTTAACCGATATGCATCTCATTTCATACCTGTTGGTTTGAATCTCAAGTCATCAAATCATTTTCGAGCTGATTGCAACTCTCAAGAGCTTTCACATCATTCGATCTCAGTTGTTCTACATGGTCGTAGATTCCATCCTGCACCTGTCCTTGATCAAGGTGACCATATTTCTCTTCTTCCGAAGAAGAAGATTACTCCAAACATTAGCATTTACTTTGGAGAAACATCAACAACATTTTCAAATTTCCTCTCATGTCCTATCTTGAGGGAGGATTTTCCCCATGTGGTTTTGCATCTTTGTTTAGTTTTTTTGTACATAATAATTGTTAAAGGGTGACCATATCCTTGTTGCTAGGCCCTAGATACATCTATATTTTTGACATACCATCATAAATTCATACTTAAAGGGGGGTGTTGGAATATATTAAACCCAATCAATACCTAGGATAAAATAATTAATCATTATTTAATTAATTATCTACCCTCTAACTTAATAAGTTGGGATCTGCTTGCACCTTAAAGTCAACACATGCCATCTATACCCTAGGAATGATTTATTTATGATTTTGGGTTGACCTTGACCAATTTATTGACTCCCGAAATAAATAAAAGTGCTTTACAACAGATTCTGATTTATTATGTTTTATCCTGCTTTTATGTGGATAAGGTAAAGCTAGTTAACTTTTAAAATGGGTTCTTTTGTTTACAACCCATCCTTCATGAATTTCCTCCACTTTCCAGGATTAACATTTTTTTCCATCACTCTTGACAACTCACTCATGATTTTTCTAATTCATGAGGTCCTTGACTGGTTTGGGAAGTGCTTTAGCCACCTATTGGGGCTTACCATATTTTTGTAAGTCAACCTTTTTGAGATTTATGAGTTATCTCCATCCAACTCTATTTTCCTTTATAAGGAGGTATTAACATTGTAATAATATCAATTATCATTTATTGATCGTTCATTCATGTGTGCTTGTTATTCCTCTTCTTATCTCCTTATGCTAATTCTCTATAATTCCTAGTGAGGTTAATTGTGTGCTTAGATTCTTAGCTTTTTATGGAATTCTTGGTACCATCAATCATTCACAATTGCAACACTTGGTGGGTTGAAGAAGTTACAAGAGTCCAAATGGCCCTTTCAATGGACATTTGTGTTTATTGAGGTGATGGTATTCCAGGAGAAGGTCTAGAAACCCTATAGGTGATGTCCTGATGTATCTTGATCCTTGGAGGTATCTTGGTGTGGTTGAAGTGGTTGAATAAGCATATGAATCCCCTTGCTTGATAAATAATCCTTGATGATTTCATTGGACAAACATTTGATGGCTTAATAGCCCTTCACCCCTTAAAGGTGATCATGTTGTCATTAATGACTTGATGAAGACTTGGAACCATTGGAGAAGATCTTGATGCCATGTATCGATTGTTGGGGTCATGGAACCATTGGATATGTTAATTATGCATGAAAAGGTTTGGCACCTACATAAATGCCGGTATGATGACCCTTAGACACTATACGATCATTGACAGTGCATTTGGAATTGATTTGAGTTTTTGGATTCCATACATATGGTGGTTTGTAATCCCATGATTGTTGGAGCCTTTGATATGATGTAATATTTGGTCATGGTTCCTTCATCACTTGGCGATGGATTCCTATGTGGTGGGATTGAATTCCATTGATAGTATCTTGTTTAAATATTATATGATATATTTGAAAGAGTCCTCGAAACCCTTGCATGTGTTGGCTTGGGTATTAAATGATGGTGATGTATGGTCATATTTGTGGTTACATGGCTACTGGGGTGTATATGGAGGTAGATCCCACAGAAATTGCTTAATATGTTGAAGAATACTTCGAAACTCTTGTAGTTTGTGGTATGGTCTTTGGCACCCTGATGTGTTGGGTCTTTGACATCCTTGACATATTGAAGTATTTAAGGGTAATAGAATAAGACTTTTCAGATTAACCCTTCATAGGGAGATATTCCTCGTCAATCCATTTCCTTTGATATGTGGAGAGTATTCTAACTTCTTATGGTTGAAAATATATGGATTTTTTAAGTTGGTGCACTCCACCTTTTTTTGTGAGCTAATGAAACAAAATTGAATTTTATTATTTGTAATTTTGAATTGCATGTCGAACCAAGGTAACAACTTTCCTCCACAACATATATAAATAGAATATCAAACATTTCATTTTTTTCATAATCAACTCTCTTAGGAATTTCACAACTCTTGGAGAAAATTGCAAAAGTTTGAGAAAGAGAAATTTTGGGCATCTTCACTAAAATTGGCATAACTTTCTCGTATGAAATCAGAATTACATAATTCTTGGCTCATTAAATATCTTGTTATAGGGAGTATGCAATGAAATAATCTAGAGTTTATTTTGGTTTATCTAATGTTTCTTCATCTTACGATCTTCAATAACATATGGCTCATGCTCCTGGGTTTCTCTTGTGATGACACATGTCTCTCATGGATATAAATAATCTTTGATCTTAGTAAGTGAGGCTATATATTTGTATATACCTTTGAATTCATTAAATATGCTATGAAGGCTATGGTGATGGTTATCTTGGCATGATCGTGATATAGGTATTGATGATTATCTTGGATATTGTTGGCATAGATCTTGGTGTTTATCTTGACTATTGTATAGTGTAGTATTAAATGAGTAGTTGACATGTAAGTAATAGATATTGTGAGTGATTTATTTGATCAACCTAAGTGTTTTCTTTGAAAAACAATTTGACAAGTGTTGGATGGTTATTGATTGTTAATGCCAACATTTGACAATATTGTAAATGACTATTTGCTTGATATTTGTTTTTTTGACTTGATCATTTTGTGTCTAAGAGTTTATGAGATTGATTGAGTTTGACATAGTTTGTTAAGTTTCGGCAGAGTTTTGTTTGTTGACATATATGATGTTTAACTATCAAGTATTCCTTGACTGTGATTGAGTTTGGTTGTCTGTCATTGAGTTGAGTGTGATTGGAGAGAGTTTGTTTGACCATATGTGAAGTCTCTTGGTTTCTCAAATGTGTCTCTTGATCAACTAGGAAAAATAAGAAGGGTCGGTTTATTGTCAGAGAACTTGATTAGATTAATACAAGTATATGATTTATTTGGCATATGTACACAAGTATTTTGGTATAGGTTGGTTTAGTTGAGAAATATTAACACAAGTTTCCTTATGTGTAGTTGATTTGACTCAGATAGGTTGAGTTGCTTCAGAAGTTGGTTTGACCTATGAGGACTGACTTTAGTATGCAGACTCTAATTGAATGAGTCAAATGATGTGAGAAAGAGATTGATTGGTACAACTTAATTAGACATGATGATTGTATAGGTTGATTACCACTGTGATAAAATGGAAAATGATCAGTTGATGAGTAGCGATCAGATGATGAGAAGTGGTTAGTAGTGCTAGTGGTTATGTAGTGTGGTACATATTGTGTAAAGTAGTACACACGTTAATTAGAAGATTCGCATGATCAATGCAGCCTTGGTTCAACAATTTTTATCTTCATATCATGGTGGAAATACAGGGAAATGAAAGGGGGTTGTAGCATCCTTCTGATTATAGCCAAAAAAATAGGGAGTTATAAATTCCTTCAGGTTGTATCCTCCTTCTCCTTGTATCTAGATAACTGAATTCATTGTAATAAAAAGGTTTTTTCTCCTTCCCGTTATTTCTGGAAAATATTATAAAGGTTTCTATCGTTTTTCCCCTAGGACTTGGGTTTCCAGGTAAAATCTGGTGTTCTTTGTTTCATGATATGCTTCTGATGTGATGATGATATGTTGAAAATGATATAATGTTAATGTTATTATTCATAATATTTAATAAGTTGGTGATTGTTAATAAAAATGAAAAAGTAATAGAAGATATGCACACTGATTCACCCACCCATCTCAGTGTAACTTGCGTGTCCAATAACGACCTCCTAAGATAGGAAAATACAAAATAGAGTATGTGGCCAAAGGGAGGAATAATTAATAATCCTAAAAATCCAACCATACCAAATAAAAACATAAATAATTGGAAGAATTCAAACCCTCAACCCTTCTTATTCACATCTGCTTTCCTCCAACCCATTTAACAAAATGGTTAGTGGATGAAATTGGTGGACCTTTTAGATGCAACTAAATTTTTAGAAAAGTAATTTTCTTTTTACTATGATTTTCTCTTCTCAAGGATTTCTTTAGAAAATTAAATATTTCACTAATAGACACTTACATCTACAAGGTATAAAAAAATCAAAACCATCATCACTACATTAACACCTTCAAAAGTTGCACTAATAGTTGTTGTAATGTAATAACCGAATCACTTGGAAAATACCACTTTCCACCCAACCATGACCCAGAACCATGCCTTCTTTTCATCTTGATCCCCCCGACCTGGTTCCAACATGCAAGTAGATTGGAGCTCCTAAGGTAAGGCTTCCCTAACTAGGCTATCAGATTTGAATCAGTTCTTCCTTTTCCTCTTAGTAAAATGTTGTGTAAGAGCTTTCTTGACAATAAACAAGCATAAATAATGACTCACCAAAAGGACAGAAGAGATCCCCAAGCCTCTCGTTGGATCAAATGGGCAGTTAAATCAAGAATCATTTGATTTCTTGATTTAACCTTTTATTTAATTTAGGGACTTTTAATATTTAAGTTAGGAACTTTTAACTAGTTCCTATTTGGACTTTTGTAGGTATTATACTATTTAATAATATAACATTTTTCTTTACGTATCATATAACATTATCCCTAAACTTATGGCACTTTCTTCACTAAGGTCGTGAGGTAGGAAGTTAGGTCTACTAGGCTAGAAAACTGTAAACATACTTGCACATGGTAGTTCTTCAGTATTTGATGAGATAGAGAAATTCAAGATTTTATTTAATTACTTATAAATAAGTTAGATGGGATCAATATTTTACTTGAGTCATTTTCACTCGACATCATTAATTATTTTTAGTAACTCCTAGCGGTTATCAGAGACCATACTCAACGGTAAAAACAAGGAGTTACAAACTTAGTGTAATTCTAGATCTCCTCACTCAACACTAATGCTAGGATGTACTTGTAGGATACACCTAGGGATACAATGGCCAAGGATCCGATGTTCTATATTTTATCCTCAACATCAACTTGGAAGGCTCTAGGTCTTATTCCCAACTCTTCCAAATATATTTTCATGTGCTTCAAAGATTCCTGCTCAACACAGAGGTTTTCATATTTCATGTGTTCCATATCTCCTCGCTGAACATAACATAAACACTCATGTTCTCCAAAGATCCTTGCTTAACAAAACATAAACACTCATGTGATCCAAAGCTTCTTGCTAAACATAAACATTCAAATACTCATGTGCTATAGAGCTCCTTGCTCAACACAAAACATGTCATCAATCATGTGCTTCAGGGTCCATGCCCAATGGATAAAATCATACATAAAACATACGGAACTGGATTATGCCCAATATATCAAACAAATCATCATGTTCATATGCAGTTGGATCCTAGACCCAATTTATAAAAAAAAATTAAACATCAACGTAACATTGTAGTCAATGGGGATTATTCCCATAAGTGTTAGGTCAAAATTTGGGATATTACATCCCTCCATGCTCAGAAAAACACCATCCCCGGTGTTCCAGGGACTCGGAATGAAATCATGAAATAATGAGGGGTAACCATTTTTCATGGTGGCTTCATTCTCCCAAGTAGCCTCATCAGCTTTGAAGTCCTTCCAATGCACTTTCAACTAGACTATGGTGTGCTTCCTGAGTTTCACCTCTCTCTTGTCCAATATATGAAGAGGTTCATGGGAAAACATCCCTTCAGGTTCCACCTATAGTAAGGACCGATCAATCACATGTTTAGTATCATAAACATATTTATTTAATATTGATGCATGGAAAACAATATGGACTCTTATGTGAGCAGGTAATTCTAGTTCATATGCCACTGGCCCTCCCTTGGCTAGTATCTCAAAGGGTCCACAAAATATAAGTGCTAACTTACCACACCTTCCCAAGCCCAACAACTTCATTTTGCTTTTACTTTCAAGTAGACATGGTCACCTACTTGATAATTTTTATCTTTTCCTTCCTTATCCGCGTAGATTTTCTAGTGGTCTGGTGCTTCCTTAATTTTCACCTGGACCTTGGTAACCAATAGTTCCAAGTCCTTTATTAGGTTGGGCCCTAACATGAGCCGATCCAATGGGCTATCCCAAGTAACCGGTGTTCTACAATTCCATGGCATAGAGTACCTCAAAGGGACTCATCTTGGAAGAAGTTTGGTATCCATTGTTATAGGCAAACTTTGCAAGGTGCAAGTAATCTTCCCACCATGTGGGGTTGTTAATGACATACAACCTAAGCATGTCCTCTAAAATCTAGTTTACCCTTTTTGTCTACCCTTCTGTCTATGAGTGATAAGAAGTACTAAAGTTCAAATGTGTCTCTAATCCAAAGAATAAGGATCTCAAAATTTTTATGGTAAACTTTGTGTCTCGATCGAAGATGATTTCCTTGGGTATCCATTGTAATCTAAATATCTCCTTCAAGAAAATATTGGCAATGTGTACTTCCTTGTAGGTCGACTTCACTGGAATGAAGAGTGCTGCTTTTGACAATTTATCAAATACTACAAATATAGAATCATTTTGTTCCTTACTCTTAGGTATACCTTTGATAAAATCCATAATAATGACTTCCCACTTCCATTTCGGAATGGGTAATGGCTGCAGCAACCTCGAAGGATGATGGTGCTCAACTTTGACTAGATAACGTTCTTGACATTTTGCAATAAACAACGCTATGTCGTCCTTTAATTTAGGCCATAAAATATGTCTCTTAATAGTGGATATCATATTTTGATATCCTGGATGCCTCGAGTAGGGTGTCCGATGAACTTTCATGAGGATGTTGGACCCAATGTCCCCTCCTTCTCGAACTTACAATCTCTCCTTAGACCATATTAGTCTTGTTTCGTCTACCTTGTACTCTTTTTTTTGTTGAAATAAAATGTCCACTTGGAATTTTTTGAGGATTTCTACATAGAAAGGATCAACTTTTTTGGTCATTCTAATCCTCTCATGTAAATACGAATCAGATTGACTTAAATTTACCTCATATATCATATGATTTAGTCATCTCAAAGCATCAACAATCTTGTTCTCTTTTCCATTTATATGCTTTATCTCGAAATGGTATTCACTAAGGAAATACAACCATCAAGCTTGCCTTGCATTCAGATCCAGTTTTTCAAATAAATATTTCAGACTCATATTGTCTATCTTTAGAAGGAATTTCCTTCCCATGAGGTAGTTCCTCTGTAGCAGGGATTTCTCCTTGCTACAGGGGCAAGAATGGATCCCTTCCGTCTATAGGATGGATGGGTAGGTTTTTGTGTGAAAATGCATAAAAGAAAAAACAAAAGGAAACTCGATAGAGATGAAAGCAAAGAATAGAAAGAAATGGCCATCATCTCATTTGTAAACAAGTTTAGGGCTCTGCTCCTAATAACTTGCAAACAACTATTAGTGACAATAAACCTGCAAGGAGAATATGAAAACCTACAAACAAGTTGTGGATTAAAAAAAAGTAAAGAAATGAAACAAGATACACAACTATACCTCTTCTTTGGTGCAATGGGCCACCATGCCCTGGTTGGGAGAAGCACCTCTCTATCTTACTCAGCAAGGGAGGAGCTATGGTTGAATGGGGAAGATGAGTGGATGAGAGGGGAATGTGGGTTTCTTGAGAGACAAAGGGTCTCAAGGCAGGCAACATAACAGTATGCAAGAGTAGAGTTGTTTGAGAGTGACCCCCCACCCTCCTTTTATAGCATTTTTTTGGAGTTTTAGGGTTTTAAGCCCTTGGCCCGAGATTTAGCCCCTTTTTTGGGATTTTAACCCCTTCCACCCTAACTTTAGCTCCTTTTAGGGTTTTAGGATCCTCTGAGGGGTTTTAGCCCCTTCTTGGAGGCATTATCCCCTATGCAAGTTATTTAGCCTCCTTTTTGGGGTTTTTAATCCCTTTTACTCATTTTTAAGCCTTTTTGAGGGTGTGGGGGTCTAATGGGGTGATATGAAGGTCATGCATGGGTGTCCCTGGGTGGTGTAGGCCATGTAGAGCTCAGTGAGAGATTTTTCAGGTTAAACAATTTCCCCCTGATGTGTGAGGGCATGAGCTCATCGTATGGCCGATGACCATCATAGGATTTGGTGCGGAGAGGTTGTGCTTCTGGGGTTGGGGCATGGTGACTTTTGGTTTTTGTATTAATATGGTTCCCATCAATGGGTGAGATACAAATAATGTGTGACATGTATATGGGAAAGGCGAGCATGCCCATGCTCGTGACATTGTCAAAAGAATAATTTGATCTATGCTCTAAAATACAAGAGTTATTCATATACAATTGATGGTACATAGCAGTTGCCTCAATGTTAGGTTGAATACAATACTGATATGAAGAACTGTTACATTGGACCCATGGCATTCTCATGGAATGCTATATATTCATGACTGACACCCTACTAGATCTGGGGTGGTACATAGCTGTATGGACTCGCTGAGTGAGAGTTAGAGTCTCTATGGTACAAGTATGTTGCATCAATCCTAAATCTATATAGAAGCACTCATGGGGATTCTGAACATTGTCTCCAACACAACTAGGAAATCACAAGGGACATAACCTATTTAGGTCCCTCGAATAGACTCATCAATGTGCTAGAGTCAGGTGACATCCCGGGTCTTCAACCAAATATTGCATGGGCCAAACCCTATATGAATCTAAACGGTGCGATGATGTAGTTGATGTTGAGCACACGAGAAACAACCATATCGAGAGGCACTAAGGACTCCTCTCAAGTGGTCTAAGGAACTCATTAATGATGTTAATGAAACTAAGGTATAGGGACCTCTGTCTCTATCCTATGGAATATGTGTGTTGTCGTCAATAGAGGGAGACCTACCCCTAGTCAATTCAATGATGTTTCCTTAACCAGAAGCGCGAGGGAGATAACCAAAAGGTGTGAGGCAATATGTGAACTGACCCACTGAATGGTGGGGCAGGGGGGAAGAGAAAGAATTAAACAGGGGAAGGGGGAGTGCGGTAGACTCAAACTTCCTTTGTTCAAAGTATGGTGGCAAGGTGGACCAGGCAGCAAATGAAACTGACTCATGGGAAAGTGATCATAGCTGTAATACTGGGAATGTCACTGTAGATGGGAAATACTTGGGGGAGGTGTATACTTTTGATATTGATGGGATCAAAGGAAGACACATTGCAGAGTACTTTGAACAAAGGCAAACCAAAGTGGGAATGCTGCAATTTTTTTTTTTTGTGGGGTGGTGTCTAGAGACACTGTCATGGTACAATCTCGTGGATTTTTGGCAAGCCTCAGAAGGTAAATGCTTGATGGTGCTTTCAATTTTAGAGAGTTTGAAAGAATGAAGAAGAATCCAGTGGGGGATCTTTTTTGTTGGTACTCTCCTGTGCCCAAAAAATGATAAAAGTATACATAGGAGAGCTTGACCATCCTGTAGGGGATGAGAGACTTCTTTAGCATTGGTAGTCCAATCAGGATGAAAAAGGTTAAACCTATACTGAATAGATGGTCATTCAAATACTTTTATGAGCATGAACAGAACCAAGTTTTCTCGGCAATATGTTCTTGATGAGAAGGATGGAAAAGGGCTTAACGACAACCCATGGTGAGATTTTTCGTAAAGTTCGACCCCTCTTCCCGAGAAAGCATAAAAGTATGTAGAGGGGAACAGTCTTCTCTTGAATGTGCCAAGGTGGTCCTTTTCATTTGATGGTCTACATAGTCTGCAAAAGGAGATAAACGAGATGATGTAGATGCCCTTTCCTATACTTTAATGAGCAGGAAAGGAAGCATCTCTCCTCAACCATCTTTTCATTGTTTTTAGGAATCAGAAAAGAGCTTAAATGAAACTTGAGTATGGTCAACCGATTGCGCTGGCACAGGCAGTGCACCATGTTGGGATGGTGGACAGTGTTCCAAAGGTCATCCACGCTGTATGGATGGAGCAAATGGTTCTCAAACATACCAATACATGCATGGTATAGATCACGGAAAAGACTCGCAAGTCGATGCGACAGAGGAATGCAAATCGAGGTGGCTCTTAGACAGAGGTCAGGAGAACGACGTGTGAGTTGCGGTGGATGGACTTGATTACATATGAGGTGAGTGCAAGTTTAGGGGTAGTTATATGCCAAATATGTGCAAGAGAAATAATTCACTTTCTGGACAATTGTCCAAAGGTCTGCATAAGGTGTGGTGGATGAAATAGACGGCTATATGTTACAAACATAAAAATGATGTTCCTTGACGGGTAGTGGCCTAAAAACTCACATGAGTAGCAAAAGGGAAGAGTGATACAAGTGCAGGTCCTCAAACACTTGCATCGCCATGCTATGGCTCGTAAATCGAGGTAACTTTTGCGAAATGGTCTTCAAATTTTTTTGTTAAACATGAGATGATGGTCTAATAAGGAGATGGAACTTTGAAACTGTAGGTGTGAGAGGTATCTCTAACCGGTTCTGGGTGACTTTGGATTAGCAGCTAATGGTGTTGCCACTGACTTGTGCTAAAAACATTGAAAAACAAGAAAAGAAAATGAAGCGACTCATTGGTGATGTTAAGCATAAAATCTCTCGAGGTAGAGCCAGTTGCAGGGGTTCTTCGAGAGTTGTCCATCACAGTCAACGAAGAGTTATGCCCCCTTTCCAAGACAAAGGTCATTGAAAAGGTGGGGTGATGGAATCTGGTCTTTTATGGGAATAAATGATTCCACACTATGGTTTAAAGGGAACGGGGCAAGACCGAAGGTGTTCTTATAGATCTCTTTGGCATTCGTAAGTGGTGCCATGATAGATCAAGTGGATCTTCCACAAGTGATGAGGTGAAAGGATGACTGGTGCTATGGATCATGTAAATGGTATTGGTTGTGGTTTTTGTGGCCTTGCCTCAAGTCTCTGTTGGAGAAAGAGGGGAAATCCTGGCTACAAGAGGAGTCTTTGATGGACTGGAGGTAGGTGCAACATCATCTCAATTGGCTGGACATGAGTCAACACATATTGGGGCCTCAGAGGTATGGTAAGTGGTTCTAGGTACCACATAGGATCTTCCAGTGTGAAATCCTATAGATTGCGGGTTTCCCAGACAAACTTACTCATGATCTCTGATGGTAGGTAAAGGAAAAGGAAAAAGATCGTGTTGATTGGGAATGAACCCCAATGTTTCCCTAGTAACTGAGGTTGAGGTTGCGACTAAGGTTGTGGCTCTAGCTACGGAAACAATGGAAGAGATAGGTCTGATGGACCATCAGTGATGGTGGAGACAAGTGGGCCAGTTGAACTCAACATCATGTAAATGGACATGGTGTTTGAAGAAGGAGGTGGGGGGTGAACTTCTTCGATCAAAGCGATCTCTGATTCAAGGGAATGTTCTTGAAGGTCGGCTAAATCCATTCGAAACTTAGACAAGTCTTGGCAATGGTGACAATAATGTCCATACAATCTGCAAAGTGTGCAAGCATGGTTTATTCTCAGTTACTTGTTTTTTACTATTGGCGTGGTTGGAAGTTCAACCACTAGCAGGTTTTCGGTTGTGTCCATGGCATCCAAATGCGCACAGATCATTGGAATCTTAGGGCAGTTCTGAGTTGGATTACCCTGTTGTTCGTAGACAGTGCAAGGTAGGATTTTCCAAGGTTCTATAGTTTCTTTGGCATTCTTGCCCCTAGCCCTTTTCAGGTGGGACAGTGTAGGTGCAGGTGTGGTGGTTTGTTTTTGCAGACTGGGTGGAGGATGGGACTCGATTGCAATGGGATGCATAGGTGTTAGGAATACCTGGGGCATTGATGGTTGGGCTAGTGGATCAAGATACCACATCGAAATGCCCAATGTAAAGTTGGGCAGTTTGAGGGTGGCCATTACTGGCTTGCTCATAATACCAGGTAGGGGAAAGAGGAAGGGAATTGCATGGACTGGTGAAGAGGCCAAATAAATCCATGTTGGTTGTATGTGGGGGTGTGGCTGTTATTACAGCTACACGTAATACTACGATTGCGGATAATGTTGTGGCTGTTGTTGATGTTGTGACTGCAGACGGTGTTGTGGTTACGGTTGGGGCTGCGACTACGGTTGTTTTTTGGGTACAATCATGCTGGATGAGAGCATGCACAAGTTCGCAGTCTCATTTTGTGTCAGTGGTGGTGACACTAAGGGTAAATGAGCTGTCATGGTGGTATCGGCAAACAAACCAGTGCCCACATTCAACAATGGGGAGGCTGGTTTGTTGTCAACCATGTTGTTGATTGCAGGGATGACATTGGTGTGTATGGTTGTCCCTTGTGGCTCAATGGTGGTGATCGTAGGGATAACATTGATGGGTGTTGTTAACCCTTACGGATCATGATAAGTGAGCTGATCAACCGTCACAATCTTCCCTTTCTGGGGGAACATCATGAGACAGAAAATAGTTGATGTGACAACTCTCATGTGGTACATATAACTTCTTCTGAGGAGAAGGTTATAGTATAGTTGAGCATTGACAACCCCTATGTCAATCAGAACTATCTTCCTGGCTAATGTGATGGGGACATGGGAGAGGATTCCTAGGGATTTAGTGGGATGGCCATCATAAGCCCATAGAGTTGTGGAGGATGGTTGCATAATTGGAGATCCAAGTTTCTACCAGACTAAGGTATACATAACGCACGTAGATGCACCCTCATCTACTATGCACCGGTGCACAACCAAATTTTGGATAGACACCGAGATTTGGAAAGTGTTGGTGGATGGCATGTGCAGTTCTCCATTCTCTATGTTGAATGTGATTAACTTCAAGTTGGAGGGGTCTACGACCCCAATGGTGGCCAGTAAGGCTTTCCGCTACATTCGGCATGTTTTGAGTACCTCAAGAGTAGACATGGATGTTGGTGTTTGGGCTAAATCATCCACGATGCTATAGCTAACGACAACTCTAGCTGTGGCATTATTAGCAACTCAGCATATGGAGGGGCAAGGTAATGGGAATAACCGAAGAGGTAGGTTAATTGTTTTAGACGTTGATGTTGCTGATGTGTCAATGGGTTCGGTGGTGGCTCTGTACTGATTTCGTCTAGTTTGTAGGTTGGCCTCTTCAGTCATCATGGATACCAGGTGGTGGACACTTGTTTTAGCCATGGGAGGTGCCCTTAGAGGGGGTGCAGTTGCCACAAATCCTTGAAACAGTAATGGGTTCTGAAGCACCATAGGAGGAGGTCCTTGTGGTACCAGGTTAGGTTGGGCTTGATTTGTAGTGTTGGCGGCCTATTGAACCTTGTTCTGGATGGCCTGCTTAGTGTGACCCATGAGGGGACACTCAATTGTGTAGTGACCGTATACCTCACAGAGTGTGCACGGTTGGTTTCTGCACAACAGGGCATTGCATCTTTGTGGATTTGGTCGTGGGGGGTTTTGGGTGGGTCGGTCTACTATGGCATTGTTGGGAGGGTTTAGTTGTTGATCGCCTCCCTATGGTTGGTTATTGGCTTAGTTTTGGGGTCGATTATTCTGGGCATGCCCTTGTTTATTATTGTGAGCTAGTTGGTTGGGACAATTTTGTTGTGCAAATACTTGTCCCAACGGAGCAGGTGGAGCAGAGTCAGGGGATTTAACTGCTTGCGCTGGTGGCGCATAATAAATTTGGGTGGGTGGTAGTGCCACAAATGTGGGAATTTTCCCTGCGTATTGTTGTGTCTGCCATGCCAAGGACTAATCCTACTGTGGTGGTGTAGGTTGTGCATAGGAAGTTGTTTCTCTGGACTGGGACATCATTCTGGAATAGTCCATAGTTTGGTTTCGGTAGGCAAAACTAGTAGTGTTGCTTGGTTGAGGTGGAACTGCAAATGGTGTCGGACAGTGCTATGGTTGTTGGGAGACTGAGCCTATGATGCCATCTGCAGTATGGGATGCCACCGGTGCATCTTGGTAGGAGGTACCCAGAAGGGGAGCATTCAAAATGACGGTGTAGAGGTATCCAGAATGTACGTAGATCAGTTCAAACTATTGGGATTTCAGTATGGACTCTTTTTCTAACTGGGAATGTTTGGATGAGACATCGTTTGCTATGGGTGGGAGCAAAGTTTCAAGAAACCAATCCAAAAATATATTGTCATCAAGTTGAATCTTGCACACACTACAATGTCGCCACCACTCATGGATGTGGTCGGTTATATGTGTCACGATGCTCTAGCAGCAGGATAACAATATCTCCACCCCTTCGTCATATCTAATGGGGAATTGGAAATACTACAGGATCATGAAAGCTGAGGAGTTGAAATCTGGGTACTTATCTTGCGGTAGCTCATTGTACCATTTGGTTGCTGCACCTGTGAGGGTGCGTTGGAACAGCCTTAGCCTGATCGAGTCATCTACAATGCTATTTTAGGAGCACCATAGATGAAATTTGATTATGTGATTTTGGGGACACTACCCTACCTTCCCTTCAAACTTGGGAATGTATGATGGCAGCTTAGTTGGCATGGGAGGACAAAAGGTTTGATGGTGGATGCGGTCGTTTGCAATTGATCTAAATTAGGCAAGTTAAGATGAGCGATGAAAGATATATTTGACCCTAGGTTAATGTGAGATGGGGGAGGTTTGGTGGTGGGGTTTGCAGGTGCATAATGTACCTGCATAGTTTGGCGTGGTGGTGGTTCCATTATAGATGGGCCAATGCCCCTAAGTGTGGTGTGATGAATAGTGTGAATGGAAGGGCCCCTACCCCCATGTGTGATAGGATGGGCAGTGTATGGGGAAGGCGAACTACCCCCCTATGTGACAGGAGGGGCAGTGTATGTGGAATGGCCATTGGCCATGAGTGTTGTAGGTGGGACGGCTTGAGTGGTTACTATGGATGGTGGCAGCCGACTGATGACAGTTTTCATGAACATGTTGGGGCCACCTGCAGGTTTGTTGGTGATAATTTGTGGTGTGCACATGGGTCCACTAGCGATTTCTATGCCAAAAAATGGATCCGAGTTTGCACCAGCCATGGGGATTGATGGTGTTGTGTGTAGGTTTGGTTCAGAATGATATGGGTCTAAATCTGAATCAGAGGTAGTGTGGCCTTCTGATGGTGTGAGAGGTCATCAAGAATGGTCTCGACAGTGTTGGTTCAATGAACCAAATTGTGGTGGTTCGCCTCTTAGGCGTGAGGAAGAGTGTGATAGATCAATTGTGTTAGATTTGTATATCAAACTGGTGGGAATGATATTTTGGACCCCGGTTTCAATGGCTTCCTATTGGCTATAGGTGGTCACTCAGCCACCAAGACTACCAAAACACAGCACTTGGATTTTTCCTCATGGGTGTTTTTGCTCAATTGGTGGGGGTCATTGCCTGTTTCGCTTGGCAATTCCTCTCAGCAGCCAGCTACTTTGGGGTTCTTGTGGTACTCCTCACAATGAGTTTCTGGGTTAATCCTAATTACTTCCCATGGTTAAGGCAGTCAGGGACTTATGTCCTCAAAGAAAACATATTTTTGAACTTAGTGTAAATTAATCAATTTTAGTGGCTCTCTTAGTGTCATGAACTGAGTGGGGTTGATTACGTGGTATGGTGTATATGTCTTGTTGTTTTTCTATTATCAGGTGGCTGCAAGTGGTTTATGAATAGGTCATAGAGTTCATATCACTATGAATACAAGCAGTAAATAAACAGAAATTGTGTAGAAAAATACCATTTTTTACCCTGAATTGTGACAGCCTAACTAGGTGACTACCTTACACCTATAATCTTCTTCAACCAAGGGAAGGTGTTGGGATCTCAAAAAAATGGGACTAATCCCATCCATAGATCCACATGTCACCTCCCAGATGGAAGGTTGGTAAACAAGGAGGACGCTTAGCATCATGAGAAGCCCTCCTTCTCTACCCCCTCTACCTTCTAGGTCATTCGTTTTTAATGGCTTTGAACAATATTGGGTGAAGTGCTATTACTATACAAGCTCTTCCCTTTGTCGTATCCTAGAATAACCTAAAGGGTGCTGACATGGTAGAGGAGGAAGGGTAAGCAAGACTGCTAATTTTATGTCAGTTTTAGTTAGGCTATGTTGATTAACCAATTAATTTTTTTTGAATTTACACTTTGTTTGTACATGAAATTATAGTAAACTGGAACAGAAACAAAAATGGGACTATTTTGGTGTACAAAAGGAGCTGAGTTGCACTAACAGTCCTTAGTAAACTAAAAATCAACTTTTGAGTGACACACAGTACGTTTTGGGTCAAATGTGGTGAGGGCGTCACAAGATTTTTCTTGAAATAGGTGAGGGGGTCACACAGATTTCATAGACAGAAGCGATTTGTCCTTCTGAGGGAAGTCATACCTTTCGGGTGGAAAATGGCTACCTGGTTGCGCTTGTAGGCCTAAATGAGCAACTTGGTCCCCTGTTTAGGCCCGATAAGTGTGACCTTCTTTGGATTTCGGGTTTTTTTGATCCTGAGTTAGATCTGGCCAATAGTAACCTATACTATGGACAAACAAACTTGGATTCTCCTTGCATAGGTTTCGGTAACAACAAAAACTGAAAATAAACAGGATTTAAACTAGATTTGAAAATAAATTTTAAAACTAGGGCATCAACTGAAATGAACTTGAAATTTTAAAAAACTAAAGCATGGATACTGTGGGATCGAGCTGGTATGGTCGGCAGTTCTGTAGTAGGGATTTGTCCTCGCTATAGGTGCAGGAATGGCTCCCTTCCATCTATAGGATGAAAGGGTAGGTTCTTGTGTGGAAATGTATAAAAGAAAAAATGAAAGGAAACTAGATAGAGATGAAAGCAAAGAACAGAAAGAAATAGATGTGAGCCCCTCTGCAAACAAGGTTAGGGCTCTGCTCCTAATAACCTGCAAACAACTATTAGAGACAATAAACTTGCAAAAACATGTTAGAAATAAACTTGCATGGAGAATATGAAAACTTGCAAACAAGCTGTGGATTACATAAAACCAAAGAAATGAAACAAAATACACAAGTATACCTCTTCTTTGGTGCAATGGGCCACCATGCCCTGGATGGGAGAAGCACCTCTCTATCTCACTGACCAATGGAGGAGCTATGGCTCAGTGGGGAATATGAGTGGATGAGAGGGGGATGTGGGTGGCTTGAGAGAGAAAGGGTCTCAAGGCATCCATGGGAAGCATAATAATATGCAAGAGTAGATTTGTGTGAGAGTGACTTCCCACCCTTCATTTATAGCTATTTTTTGGGGTTTTAGGGTTTTAAGCCCTTGGTCTAGGCTTTAGTCCCCTTTTGGGGCTTTTAGCCCCTTCTTGGAGGCTTTAGCCCCTACGAGAGTTATTTAGGCTCTTTTTTTTTTTTTTTTAAGCTCTTTTACTCATTTAGAACTGACCCTGGTGTCATTTCTATGGAAACATCTAGGTCTCATTATCGAGGTAATCTTGGGATTTCCTCAGGAAATACATCCTTGAAATCTACTAGAACTCAAAATTCCACTATGTTTTTTCTCTTTCAGCTTCTATGTTTTGGATGCTTACTACAAACATCTTGCAACCTTTCCTAATGCACTTCTTTATGTGTAAAGCAGATATCTTCCTTATAGAAGCTTTCTTCCATATGACTTGAATCTTTAATTGATTCCCCTGGCTATTCATACACAAGATTGACTTGTGTAAGCAATCGAGCATGACTTTGTGTTGTTTCAACCAGTCCATGTCGATAAGTATATCATATGATCCTAAGGGTAGGATGCTCACATTTACTCTAGTAAAAAAACCATTCAGCTTTACCTCACAATTGTTAACTATTTTGAAACTTTCCATTTCATACCTGTTGCTAATTGCACCATCCAAGGTTTATCATGTTTAAATTTTTCTAGTTTGCATACATCAACAATTTTAGGAGATACATAGCTCCAGAAATATCTAGGGTCAATCAGTATTTAAATATAAGTGTTTAATATACTTACCTTATATCTCAACAATAGTAGCATGATGGTCTTCATGTCGGCCATCAAAGGCTGCATAAATATGTAGTGTGGTAGCTATGTCCTCTATCATTGGCTCATCCTGTAAGTTGTGCAA
Source organism: Pseudotsuga menziesii (assembly GCA_001517045.1). Classification (NCBI taxonomy): domain Eukaryota; kingdom Viridiplantae; phylum Streptophyta; class Pinopsida; order Pinales; family Pinaceae; genus Pseudotsuga; species Pseudotsuga menziesii. Next base: position 349,936 of record LPNX010146218.1, read on the forward strand.
GACCCCATTGATCTTATTTCTATAGTCCCAAGCATAATGAGGCCCTTGGAAATTCCATCATTTAACATGTTGCAGGGGAACATTGGCTCCCCCATTTCTTGCTGGCTTGTTAGCATTTGGAGCTGGTACATATGGCAATTGTATCTAATTTGTTGAAGTTCTTGTTGGATAGAAAAATGTTGTTCTATTTTCTGTACAGTGGTGGGTTAAATCCTAGTTTGTGGTTATCAGAGAAGGTCCTAGACCTGTCTCTTCCTATGTTAAGGTTATCTTGCCTAAATTGTCCATGCTCATAGAGAAGCCTAGCATTGTTTAAAGGGTGTCAAATGTTTTAGGCAAGTCAAATTCAATCCTCTCCCGAAAGTTGGGAGGAATACTTCCTAAAAACTATTGTATTTTTACTTTCTCGTCCTTGATGTAGGATACGTAATGCAACAAATCCAAAAATATTTTAATAAAAGCATCCATAGTCATGGATCCCATATGTAACTCATGAAACTATCTCACTTTTCTATCAAAGAACCTCTCTGACATGTATTTCTCTTGGAAAATCTTGCAAAATTTATTCTAACGTATTTCTCTTAACTCATCTTTCTTGGTATGCTTCAAGTGTCTCCACCATCTAGCTACTTTTCCATTTAAGTTATATATGGCCAGACGAGCTTTCATGTTGCTAGAGTAGTTATGAACTCAAAAATATTAGCTCATTCCCAACAGCCATTCCTCAGCTTGTCCCCCCTATATTCATCTCTCCTTCATAGGTTGGGGCTTCTATTTTTTGTAACTCTCCCTGAATATTGTCATCATTTCTTAGTTTCTTTATGGATGGGGAAAGAGAATCATTGCTAGAAATACCGTGATGAAATCCTTATGGAGGTTCAAGGATATTCTCTTCTTTTCCTTCTTCTCTTGGCTTGTTGTACCGTTTATGATACAATTATTTCTTGAACCTGTTTATGGAATGAGTGGGTTTTCCTCACGGGCTTCTTCCCGTCATGTTCCATAGCAATGCTTCATTAATTGTTTGATGTTCATTTATCTCATTCAAATTATCATCTTTGAAAATTTTGTGAGTCTGCTTGGAGACATTGTATGCTTTTTATTAGATCAGAATTAAGTTCCACCACCATTTCTCTTCCTGGGAGGGGGAATTAAACTTCCCTTTCCAATTGTTATCTTCTTCAATGTTCATGATCTGCACTTGTTCTTTTAAAATTTTGCGATTGCAAAATTTTAGTAACGAGAAATTTTCTTGTTAGTTAACAAAATTTAAAAACATACTTTATTTTCCTTGCAACGAATTTCTAGTACGCCCATTTGGTCTCTTAGTGTTGAAACTGGGCTCTGATACCATTTGTAATGTCCCCAAAATTTGATTTTTTTTTTTATTAGGCTAGCTATTTACTGCCTAAGCTAAACATTATGTAACAATGTGGAATGTGTCCTACTTTGTTCAATGTGTTGTATTGTCGTAAGTTGTTCTTATGTCCTTCTTTCATATTTTTAGACGTGGTTATTAATTTAATACTTATATAGTCATGATGTTGATTGCTATCTTGTTCTATGGTTATGCATTTATATGTATGTTAGTTATTTCGATTATATATTCAGTGGCTATAAAGTTCAATTATTGTTGTATAAACATTTCTGAATTAACTTGTTCTTGAAAATAGGGTTGGAGTGGTGAGACTTGTTTCCTTTATAGACACCTGAGAGGTAACTATTTCTACTTGTCACATCGGGGCTTACTTATTTGTCATTGAACTAATGCATTTCTTTCCTTCTTGCATGCAGGTGCGCCTGACAACATGAAGTGCTTGTAGAAGCTGAACAAGACATACTGCCCATTCGTCACTAGCTCTCAGCTTGGGCAATGAGGGACTTATATTCCTATCCTAGTGATTACTATAACTATTGTTAGTTGATATTTACACAAGACTGGATGTTTCACTAGCCTATGTTTTATGGGTTACCATTTATGTTGTTACAGACTTTACGAGAGTGTTTTAATTACTACTGCATATATTATTTACATGGTACATGTTTATATGGTATTAACACTTGCTATCTTGGTTTTCATTTTCATATGGCCTTGGTGTACTAATTTAAAACCTTATAATAGCTAGTCCATGGAATATTTGATATGCCATGGACTATGGCTAAACCCTATGGCTCTTTGTTAAAGGGTTGCATAAACTATATGCTATGGGTTTTGATTTATGTCATCGGAGGCCAAGGTGTTGATATTAATGCTTAGGGCCCCAAGCTTAGGGCTTGGGCTCTTATGTTGGGTTGGGTTATTTGCAGCAAGGTTGCGTGAGCTTTTCCTCTATGTTGTGTGGCAGTGTGAAGCTTGGGAGGTTGGCTATGAGGGAAGGTGTGTATCCACTCTGGTTTAATATTGTTGTTTTGTTTTTTCAGTTGGGTTTCAATGCGGACTCCTCATTATGGTATTTTTCTTGTGTTTCACATTGCAGGGTATGAATAAATCATGGGTCATGGGTCACCCGAAAGACAACACCATACCCTATAGGAGTAATCCATTCTGTACAAGTCTAAAACTTTTCCCTTTCTTGCGTTGTTTTTGTGACATAATTAAATCACATTGTGGGTTTCCATGTATGGCTCTAGTTTTAATGGATCCTAAATAGAAGGGACTGTCTATAAAATAACATGTGTTAGCATCAGAGATGCGTGCAAGACTTGGTGTTTATGTTGGGGGTTTAGTGCATTTGGGCCAGGACTTAATTTATTCTGGGTTTTTGTTTTAAGGATGCTCTGCGTAGTATTAATGCTTTTGTGATAATTCCCAATCTCTGCGAAATGTAAATGTGTTTATGTGGGTTACGACGACAACACCATTGCTTCCAATGGTGCAAGGATGGGGTATATGACTATGTAATTTTTTACTTGGTTTTAATGTATGATATGTACAACATTTATACTCTATGTGTGTTTATTGCTTGTTTATTTTCATCATTTTCATACTGTCGAATCGTGGGTATACTTCAGATTGCTTTGCATTACGACTTGTGTATTTAGAATAGCATGGTTTAATAGTTGAAAACTATACAAAGTGTTGTAGAAATAATAATCAATCCTACATTATTTGATATGGTGACTTGTAAATAGAAGGACTCAACAAAAATTGATCATGGGTCTCTAGGGCTATAAATGTTTATAAATGTATGGGTTTGTTTGGGCATTAACACCTCCAGGAATTCATCTTGTGACCTCTGTTTATTTATACTACGATTTAAAAGAGTTTTGTGCATAGCATTATGTTTGATTTTATTATGAAAGAGATGGATGTATGTTGATTTTTGTAGATGTAGTTGGTGTATTAAGTATGTGGTTTGGTTTATTACTTCAGACCATTAGATGGTCTCGATAGCTGGATTGTTTTGGCATTTTGATTTGTTAGTTGATTATGGTTCTTTTTATATATAAATAATAGAATGATTTGTTGTCTTATTTTATACTATACTTTAATTAAATATTTTTTCTAATTATGACCTCTTTGTAGTTTGTATTTAATTAGTCCTTATGCTCCTAAATATAGTTCTAATGGAAATATCAAATCTGCGAGTAGATTCCATAGGTAAAATGAACCTATAGACTCTATTTAGAGTAATCTCTAGGTCTTAGGAGAAACAAGTTTAAGCTATGAAATAAATGCTAAACTAAGTATAGAAGAAATAAGCCCTAAATAATTCTTAGATAGGAAATAATTTCAGATATATTGTTAGAAATATAACATAAACCCTTAAATATTCTAATAGGATATAATTTTAGATATAGGGTTAGAAATATAACATAAACCCTTACTTATTCTAACAATCAGTATACTAGATAATGGAATGGAAAAACATCAAGAACCTCATACCTATATGGTGAAGCTATCCCAATGGTAAAAACCTACACACTTAATTACCCAACATTAACAAATTCGTAGACAGATATGCCCTCTATATAGATAACTAAATCACTTTGGAACTACCATGTTCCACCCAACCATGAAGGCCATGAGGTAGGCGGTTAGGTCTACAAGGCTAGGAAACTCTAAACATCCTTGCATGTTGGATTCTCTCATATAACATGGTAATTCTGCAGTAATTGATGAGATAGAGAAATTCGATATTTCATTTAATCACTTATAAATAAGTGAGATGAAATCAATATTTTACTCTAATTGTTTTCACTTGACATCATTAATTTTTTTCATTAACTCCTAGCACTTATCAGAGCCCATAGTCAATGCTAAAAACAGGGAGTTACAAACTTAGTACAATTCCATAGCTCCTCACTCAACACTGATGCTAGGATGTACTTGTAGGATACACCTAGGGATACAATGGCTGAGGATCCAATGTTCCAGAGCTTATGCTCAACATCAACTTGGAATGCTCTAGAGCTTATGCCCAACTCTTCCAATTATCTTTTCATGTGCTAAAGAGCTTCCTGCTCAACACATAGGTTTTCATATTTCATGTGTTCTAGAGCTCCTCGCTCAACACAACATAAACACTCATGTTCTCTAGAGCTCCTCACTCAATCGAAAACATCTCATCAATCATGTGCTTCAGGGTCCAAGCCTGAACATATAAAATCATACATACAACATATGTAACTCGCTTACGCCCATTATATCAAAAAATAAATAAATGATCAAAGTAACATCATAGTCAATGGGGCTTATGCCCATAAGTATTAGGTCAAAATTTGGTATATTATAGACATTGAGTTTCCTTAGTGGATTGAAATAGTAATCTAAAACTCTTTCTATCCTCATTAAAAAGAACCAACTAACAAGTGTTATGTTTTTTATACAATATATTTTAATTAGCTAAAAAAATATTTGTAATATCACTTGCAGAATAAAAATTGGTATTGGGAACATTTCAAAACCTTAATATCTTATTAGAGAGTATCAAAAAAATTTGCCATGATACTTTTTCATATAATTTAAAAAAAAAAGTATTGTTCAATGATAAGTTTTTACATTTTCCTAATATATAAATTAATCCTATATCAAATACTTGGAAACGTATTCATTTTCTTAGTTTGACATCAAACACACTCACTTAAAATAAGAGTGGGTATCTATATATATTCCTTAATTAAATTAAAAATTTGTCTATTTTTGTATAAGATGTGAAAATTTTTTGAAATTTTTAAAAATAGTATATTATATTTTTTTTTATTGAATATTAACACTTCTCTCTCTACATATAGCCTTTCAATACACATAGTTTCCTAGAATATACAAATTTATTACACATAAGTACTCCAACAACATGATAATGTTTTATTTGTTTATAAGTAGTATGATTTATACTTTAAAATTTTAATTAATAAGACAAGCCTTTCATTTCCAAAAAAAAACACATATAATTAGTTATATACAATTTATGGAATTAACTCTTTTGTTATGTTAGATTAGCATGAATCCATCTCAAAGTGTATGAATTTTTTTTTTGATATGTAGAAATCTAAGATTAAGAAAAACTACACATTAAGAAATGAGATGTCTCTCCATATATATTAGGTTCATGTTTAAGATGTATCTATGTTGGTTTAATTATCCAAGTATGACATAAACAAATTAATTACGTTTTATTTTAGCTTGTCAACATCTCCCCATACATTACTCAAAATGAGTTTACCTTGTGTTATTTATGAACGAGGAGCTTTTGATAGCCCATGGTATTCTCCCATGGTATTGAGTGTGATCGAGCCTTTTTAAGGGCTTGGAATACTCGATTGTAAAGTGCTTGAGGTTGGTCCCCTCTTAGGTGGCTCACCCAAATAGAAATGTCTTGGATGGCTATTAGTGGGATTAGGGCTTTGAGTAGTGGATTGTAAAGTGCTTGAGGTCGATCCGTCTTAGGTGGCTCACCCTCAATGCCTAGGATGGCTATTAGTGGGATTAGTCATTGCTTCTAGGATTTTGAGGGAAAATAATAGTATTAGAGGGATGTTCACAGAAAATGCAAATGCCTTTTAAGTTATAGTTGTTTATAGTTGCTTGAATTGAGATAGCATATGGATATGTGAGTCATAGTAAAAAATATTTAGAACATGTGATTAATTATTACCTCACTCAGTTAAGGTGTGGGTTTCTTTTGAAAGGAAACTAGAGTTTAATAAGCTTAAAGGTGACTTAGCTCGGAGGAGACATTAAAAACTAATGCATGTTAAAGGTTGATATATCCCACATGCATTCCTTGCATGCTTTTTAATGTTTTAGATAACCCTTAAATGCATGCATTTATAACAAACAATCAAAAAATAATATGACATTTTTATCTTTCAAGATTTTTAGAAATTGATGTGGTGACAGATATTTACCATTATTTTTTTAATCTAAAATGGTTAAAAATAGATTTGCTCAGAGTATTTACCTCTTCCCTATTAATTTATGTTTTTATTAATATGCTTGCTTTTTTCCCTCTCTACATTTTATTTTAATGGCCATTTTCATGAGTTTATATAGGTTATAGTTTCCTGAACATGATTTTAATCAGATTTGTAAATATTGTTATCTTTGAGCACATCATCAAATAATGTGTAAAGGAACTGGTTGGAATTGAAGCCTATATAGAATCCAAAACCAGAAAAGTCTGGATCTTAATTTCCTTAATTAGTTCTGGAATGGTGAACCTTTGAAATGATAAAATAAAATGAATCGGAGGTCATTTGGAAGAGCAAATAGAAGATGATGTCGACACTCATGTCAAGATGACATTAGCGTCTTCAGTTTCTCCAACCTCTTGTTTCTTAGATCCGAGTCTTTTTATTTCATATGTTGAAAGTTTCACCATTTAAGAGTCGAACATGGATTTTAAGATCCGGATCTGTTATTCTGTTTGTTCAGAGGACTTCGAAACCCAGCTGCCACAAATGCCGGAAAAAGACTTAAATTGTCGGAAGTCTACCATTGGCATCCCTGGACGGCAGCGGCTTCCGATAAATAATTCGCATTTACAACTAATAAGAATTCTCGATTGATATTCTTTTTCGGCGCTTCCCCGTTCAGCTAGTGACCTCTCGGTATACTAAAACATTAAATGCCCCGTAAACCATAAAAGAAACCAACTCTTAGTGAATAATTCATGAATTGTTTCTCTTGTTGGCTTCTACAGGCTTCTCTATTTACAGATTTCTTTAGCAGATATAGCTATTAATGGTCCATATATCCATGATCACGATTTACATACATTTGTGCTTTTCAACACGATTTACACATACTGACACATTTTCCTTGTTAGCTGAAAAATACTGATACTTGCAGAGCAACTGGTTTGAAGAAGACTGGCAGCAATAGGCAACCTGAAATCCAAGCAGTGTTGCACCAGCATGTTCAAAATGAAGCACGGCTTGTCAAATTCTTCAGCCATTTCTGGCCAAAGACCATCCTACGAAGGCAATTTGTTGCAGGAACAGGCCAGAACTTACCTTCGTAGAATTGTCTTTGGCCAGAAATTTCTGAAGAACTTGACGAGCCGTTCTTCACCTTCAACATACTGCCAACACTCCTTGGATTTCATGTTGCCTATTGCTGCCCAGTCTTCTTCAAATTACTTGCTGTTAGTGTTCCTGCAAGTATCGGTATTTTTCAGCTAACAAGGAAAGGGCATCAGTAAGTCTATCGCAATAAAAAGCACAAATCTATGTTAATCGTGATCATGGATATATGGACAAGTAATAGCTATGCCTGCTAATTAAGCCGATAGGTGTACATATGTGAGAATTTTGGGGTGGAACAGTATCTATGTCTTTTTCTCTACCAACGAGAATGTGACAAGTGTACAATTGATTCTCAGTGTTTTCCAAAATTAATAATTAATAAAATAAAATTAATTAACATGTGATAAATAGAGTTAGTGATAGTTGTAAAAATTAAAATTAATCTTCAACTATTGGATTTTAGATACAAGTAATAGCTTAACTCCATCCATTATTAGTTACAACTATTAGCTTAACTCCAATTATTCTAGAATTATTAGCTTAACTTCTACTCTAATCAAAGTTATATTGGATAACTATTAGCTTAACTATTATATGCAACTATTACCTTAACTCCAATGATTCTAAAACTATGAGATTAACTTCTAGTCTAATTACTTACCACTTAGTCCAAGTGCATTTGGCATCTAGGAGTCTAGTTAACGTGCAATCATGTAAGAGTCGAAGTCTTAATAAATTCCTCTGAATTCGTGTGATAACTCCACTTAGCCGGCATGGTATTGTGCAACTCATGTGACACTCAAACTCCACCTACCAATTGGGAGTCTAGTTAATGTGCATAAGCCTTAGTCAAACTCCATTTGGAAGCTAGAAGTCATGATAACTCAAAGCTCTTTTATTAACTACAATAAATTTATATTAGCTTAACTATTAGATACAACTATTAGCTTAACTCCAAAGATTCTACAACTATTGTCTTAACTTCAACTCTAATTACTTATAGCTTAGTCCAACTACATTTGGCATCTCGGAGTCTATCTAATGTACACTCACATAAGAGTCGAACTCCTAATAAAATAGTTCAAACTCCTATAATAAAATAGTTGAAACTCCTAATAAATTCCTCAGAACTCATGTGATAACTGCACTTAGTGGCATGGTATTGTGCAAGTCATGTGACACTCAACTCCACCTACCAATTGAGAGTACAGTTAATGTGCATAAGGCTTAGTCAAACTCCATTTGGAAGCTAGAAGTGAGGATAACTCACAACTCTTTTATTAACTACAATAAATTTATATTAACTTTTAAATTAACTATTACTAGTTTGAACTCCTAATAAACAATTAAAAAAAAATAGCTCATGTGATAATTGCAATTTGTGGAAGTTGGAAAAAAATAAAAATAAATAAAAAAATAGCTCATCTGAAAACTCAACTTAATGGCATGGTATTGTGTAGTCCATGTGGCAGTTGAACTCCATCGCGTAGCTCGAACTCGAGCTAATTAGTCAAACTACATTTTACAGCTCGGAGTTGAAGTAATGTGCACTTCGTGTGATAGTATAACTCCTAATAAAATCCTCTAAATTCACGTGATATCTGCACTTAGTGGAATGGTATTGTGCAAATCATGTGACACTAGAACTACACCTACCAGTTGGCGGTTGAGTTAATATGCATAAGGCTTAGTCTAACTCTATTTTGGAAGTTATAAGTTAGGATAACTAGGAGCTCTTTTATTAAGTACAATATATTTATATTAACTTTTAAATTAGCTATCAATCTTTCGAACTCCTTATAAACAATTATAAAAAATTTAAAAAAATAGCTTATTAATAACTAAACTTAATGGCATGGTAATGTGTAGTCCATGTTACACTCGAACTTCATCTAGCATCTCGAAGTCCAATTAATTAGTCAAACTACATTTTACAGTTGGGAGTTGAAGTAACATGGACTTCTTGCCATGTGATGGTAGAATTCCTAATAAAATCCTCTAAACTCCTAATAAATTCCAGTTAACTCATGTGATAACTGCACTTAGTGACATGGTAATGTTCAACTCATGTGACACTCGAACTCCACCTACCAATTGAGAGTCTAGTTAATGTGCATAAGGCTTAGTCCAACTCCATTTGGAAACTGAAAGTCACGATAACCGGAAGCTCTTTTATTAACTAAAATAGATTTATATTAACTTTTAAATTAACTAGTAAATACAATTATTAACTTAACTCCAATGATTATACAACTATAAGCTTAACTTCAACTATGAGCTTAACAACCACAACTTAAGTTGTTGTTATGCTAGATTAACTATTAGATACAAGTAATTGACAAATTCTTTAAGAATTTTTTTTTATAACTATTAGGTTAAGTCTAATGATATACAACTTTAATTCCACTTCAACTCCACTCACTAATTTTAATGGAACTGCAATAGTTGATATATTAACTTTTAAATTAACTATTAGTATTAACTTAAATTCAATGATTCTACAACTATTAGCTTTACTTTAACTTTAATCTTCATTGTGAATCCTTATTAATTGTAAATGCTAACTATTTATATGTGTCGTTCAAGGATGCCCTTTGTAGACTTGATAGTTTAAAGTGATCCGACAATTTAAGTCTTTTTCCCGCATTTTTTGCCACTTCGATTTCGAAGCTGGATTTTAAGATCCGGATCCGTTCCGGTCTGCTTTTTTCTCATTCGTTGAAGATGTAGTTGTACAGATTACGACGCTCAGAACTTTGGCCCGGATATTCTAATCAAACGTTAAATGAAATTTCAATGGAACGCGTGGTATTCTGAGATTAATTATGAAGCGTATGATCGTTGCGTATTCCATCGCTGAGGCCATACCATGAACTAGCTGTGCAAGCTGATTCTCTTCATTTTCTGTCAGCCCATCTTTTTTTCTCTACCTCTTAATTATTTTCTTTGCAATACTAATAGGCGTTTCCTGTGCTGATTCTCTTCATTTTCACTCAGCCCATCTTTTTTTTCTCTGCCTCTTGATTATTTTCTTTGCAATGCTTTTTTCTTTTTCATTGTTGTTGTTGCGCCAGAGGCGCATTCTACAGCCCGGTATGAGGTAGAAGTGTAATTCCGTGCTCAACGTGGAGATGACAAGTGTCACATAAAAAAGTCGGCTTATATATCTCTATATATATACAAGTCAGCTTAATAATTAATAATCTTAGGTGTGTATATATATATTTGTAAGTAAATTAAAACACCTATACACACTTCAAAACAATACATACAAGCTGGACCTTCTGAATAATGCTGTGGTTTTACTCAGTTGGCGACGGGCAAAATTATAAGGACGAATTTATAAAAATATATTCAAGCTGGATTAATTCCATACATTTCGTTCCATCCGGCAGGACCGCAAGAGCTAAGGCTTTTGGATTGGTTACCTGATCATAACATAAATGATTTGAACTCCTGTGCTTGAGCCACCATTATTGGGGCTAAGCATGAATACGTTTTCTCTTAAGTGATTTGCAGCTTTCTTATCAATTTTGTGAGATTATTTTAAAGAAGGTGGAAGGTCACGCTGGAGGAAGATGGGCCATTAAACAATATTTTATGGGAGATTCAGTAAGTATGCCATTATAAATACTGGAAACTTACCATTACCATCGTTACCATCCATTAGATTCGCAACTATCAGTAACAATCATGTATTTATATCAACCCTCTACGATCACAAACATATATCAATTATTTATGGCAGTCACCATTAATTGTAGAAAATTCATTTTTAGGGCACACTGGATTTTACCATTGGTCGGCTTTGTGCAAGGAAATGAACGAGTACTTATGGAATGGAAGGATTCTGCTATAAGGGCAGCATTCAGGCTACCTTAGGAGCTGAAAGATGACGGTCTAGGGTGCCAGGAGAGGTCTGTACTATACCTCGCAAGGAGTCGCAAGGTGAAAGGAACAACAAAATATTTGCGGCAGGCTTAGCAAGGACAGGGTAGCGCGCAAGCTAGGGCTGCGATGTTGAAAGTTGGTGGGAATGACCATTTTCGTTTTGTATTAAACTCACTATTTTCCTCATTTCCCCAGAACGCAAACTTCAGGCGGAGGCTTAAGGATAACCCATTACTCAGGCCGTTTCATCCCTTCGAATTGAGATGTGAGTCAATGGAGAATATAAATTGAAAATCATAAGGATGAGAATACATATATAGGAGGAAGTTTTCAATCTGCCATTCTTTTATATTGCTTGCTGGCTGAGGTTAAAACGTGGAGATTGAGTAAGAAAAGAAGCTGATGTGACAAAACGTTTTTTGGAGTGCAATTGTTGAAGCATGGTTTGCACCTCGAAATATTTGATCCCTCTCGGCGCATGATAGAGCCGGGTAAAACTGGATCTAAGCTGGTTATGATAGTTTTTCATGACTCTCCACATCAGTGTCAATCTCATGTGAACCTGACACTTCTTCAAATTCTCCAATGTTTATACCTCCTTCCTTACTATGTCGGATCTTCATCAGTCATCACATGACCATTAATCTGATCCTAATTATTTTTGTGAACAGACTTTTCTTCAATTTCTAATTGGAATAACCTATCGACGCAATTATTTGCAACAATCCACGCCCAGCAGAAAGCCTCTGCCGCTCCGTCAGAAAGCCTCTGCCGCTTAAATAGAGCCTTGATCGTCCTATTGGTACAAATGCTCGGGTCAATAGGTTATTCCTTTCTAATGCTCATACGTCCTTGCTAGGTTGGGCCTGTATTCGGTGTTTGTCACTATTAATGTCCCTCTATAAAAACATATTTAATGAATGAATAATAATATGTCACATATATAAAGAGGGGCTTAGTATTTGCTGAATTTCATGACAAAAGTATTTGAAAACGGAGTAAGCCAAAGATTGTTTTTATCAATAAAAGTGTCTTTATATGTAAAAAAAATTATGATGTAAAAGAGTTTTCATGATGATGATTAAAAAGTCTTATTTTTGCAATATCTTTTGGGGTGTGAGTTCCAAAAGGAGAACATCTCCCTAGCGTTTTGATTTGCGTTCTGAACTTTTTTAAAATGAGTTTTTTTGAGCTTGGTATGAGTCTCACTTTCGCCAAATCGCATCTCTTTTGACTCTCGTGAGGTCTCTCACTGGGTGGCATGTATATATGTTGAAGGGCGTCTCTGTAACAGAAAGACTTCTAATGCATTTTGTTTTGGTATTGTGCAAAGTGTAGGGAAACTCCACCCACCTCAGTGCTTTGCCATTGTTTTTGTTGCTCGAGAGCTGGAAAAGCTCAGAAAATTATATTCAAGCGTTAGAATTAAAATTATGCTGTATGGTTTACAAGAGATTATATCTTTTATTTAAATTAAAAGGTTGAGAGATATTAGTGTTGAGAAAGGTTGACAGATTTTAGTGTTGAGAATCAATCCAAGATTGAAATTAAAAGGTTGAGAGTTCTTAGTGTTCAGAATCGATCCAAGCAATTAATTGCTTTTGAGTATTTCTATTCGTAGGAGCGCTAGGCAATCTCTTTATTAGGATCGATTCCATGCTTCTTGGTTATTCTTGCTATCATTTACCTGATACCATGAGAGCTAGGGTGACTCCTTTTGGACGATTGATCGAAGCGGCCTCCTTAATTGGGTTGATTCCATTCTTGTTAATTATTTTCTGCTATTTTCTATTTGATATCCTTATTGTTAGGGAGAATCAGCCAAAAGGAGATATTGTTGACGGTAATGTCTTTCCTCGGAAAACATGAAGGTTGGGCGATACCTACTACAAGATGCGTATAGTTAAACGTTGTTTATTTATGGTAGAAAAGGCTCACTGATCTCTAAATAACAGAGACTCGGCCTATGCATTTGGACGAATGATGTTTATTTATCATTCCAAAATCATAGGCGATTCCTTCTAGCTGATCGAGTAATTGCATTCATAATCAACCCATGTGGATCACCTTTTTGTTTTTAATGCTTTTGCAATCTTAACTAATATTGTTTCTGGAGTAAGGGTGTTGCATTGGAGCCGCAAATGCCCCCACCATTTATTTTATACCGTTGCTTTAGGGTGTTTACCATTTATTGTTAATATGGTTTACGTGCATGGTATCACCATCTTTGCACTTTAGAAATATCGTAGAGACAATTGTTTTCCCACTTGCATTGCGTTAGCAGGTAAAGATCCCAATGCTTTTCCCTTTTGTCTTTGCATTCCAATAGTTAATGCGTAGATCTCAATATTTAATAGCAAAGTTGTTTAGTACTTAGAAGAGTTTTGGACTCTAAATCTCTTGCATCATGTATACAGTTCCTTGGTGGGTGTTGGTCTATTTTTATTGCTTTTCAATTAAACGGTGATATTTGTATTTCGTTTCTCAGTTTGATGGTGACATTTGTGTTAATATATTAAAGAGCATGATTAACCTATGGTTGGGAGAAATATTGTAGAGGCTGAACTTCAAGTCATTTAGGACTTTTCATTGCAAATAAGTTGGAATAGACCTACAAATTTTAATAAAAAAAAATTACATGCATTACTTCTATACTTATCTAGTAGATTTCTATATTTTACTTCTCCATTTTCTAATATCTTTGTATTGTTAGTTACCACACTTCTAAGGAATATTTGAACTCATTAAGGAACAACCAACAATATAGAAATATGGAGGAGACCAACTAGTCACTAAATTAGGTGGGTGGTGAAGTAGAAAAAGTATTACATCAAGAGGATCAAAATTCACTCCTAAGTCACTTTGAAAAATATGAGGAAAGATCACATGAGAATGAAGAGGAGTACCTTGAAACTATTGAATATCATTCCAATACACATTATACTATGGACATTGACCAAATGGAATCTATTGATGGATTCTAGAACTATGAAGGAGCACCTATGGATGGGTTCTCACAAATCTATATTGGTGACATAGAGTTCAGATTTGAAAATGTTCTTGCAAGCCAAATTTCTCATGAGCATAAATATGAATACCTCATAGCAGGTAATCAACAACCAAGGTCAACTTCCCCATCACCACTTCAGCTTCAAGAAGTTTATCAAATCAAGAAGAAATAAGAAGAGGAGGTTCACTCCCATGAACCATCTTTCATTGAAGGGTCTTTGAAGATGATTGAAAGGAATATCCATTCGGAACTTAGCATAATCCATGAGACTAAAGAATTGCTATAAAATTCTTGTTGGAAAGTTTCTTCATTGGAGGAGCCATCCTTCCTCGAAGATATGGAGAATATTCAAAGAGGAATGTGCATGTTGAAGGTAGTTTCATTTCTTTTGTTTTTTATAGAAACAATTTGGTTGAGCTTAAGGAATTGTTACATGAAGCATATTTGAATAATAACGATGATATTGATAAGCTCAAAACTCAAAATGAGCAACTTTGTAAGAGGTTGCAACATAGTTGTTCTTCCTCCTATGTTTAAGTTTGTCATATGGTATGTTGCTTGGAGGATCCTCATGACATGAGGGATCATGAGAGACATGGAAAATTGCAGGTTCTTCATGTGTTTTAATATCATCTTGATAAGACTCGATCACTTGTTTTGATGAAAAAGGAACTTCGGTTTCCTCTTGACAATGGTTATACACTTTTTGTAGAAGTTCATGATTCCACTACCTTTGAACCAACCTATAAGAAAAGTTTTTCATTTTGGAGGGAGGTGCATGTTCCTACCCCTATGGATCCTTCACATGATGATTTTTTTTCATTTTCTAATCCTTTGGGTGAATTGGCTCTTTCTCGTACATCCTACACTTCCACATTTTGTAGCACTCATTGTAATGTCACCAAAAATAAAATAAAATAAAAAAAATTATAGGCTAGTAAAAACTACCTCGACGGAACATTATTTACTTACGGAACTCTATCATACACTTTATGTACCTTTGTTTAATCGTAAATTGTTCTTACGTTTTGTCATTTATATTTCAATCATTACTTTTAATGTATTATATTTATGATGTTGTACTGCTGTTTACTACTTAGTATTATGTTTACACTTTTGCCACTTATGTGTCGTCATTGGATTTATGTGTTGCGTCCTTTCTACATTATCGCACTTGTTAATTATGGAGTCCTAACATAACTTTGTTTGTGGAAACAAAGTGCGTAGAGTGGTGGGACTTTTTCTTCCATGACGATTTTAGAGGTAAAGTATTACTTTGTTACGTAGGATTACTTAGTTCAATCGAACTAAGTCACCTCTTTTATTTATATGCAGTTCATTACTTTTGCAATGGGATCTAGTGTAAAGTGTGTTGAGAGTCTTGATCCTAGAGGATCTCTGCTAGTTGTTACATTACTTATCAACTTGGTTTTACAACTTGGTAAGTGTCATTATCGTCAATTTAGCTATTAGGGATAAATTTCCTATATGCTAATCATTCGTTATTAAGGTGTATATTCGTTATTCTGTATGTCATTAGTACATTTTTATGTTCTATGTATATTTCCACTATACTTATTAACATATCTTATGTGCTTTTATTGGTAGGTCATAACTTGGTTACAAACCTTGGGTTTTCTTGTATTCAAAGATGTTACCATGACACACTTTGTATCCCATGGTTCTTAAGCATAAATGCTTTGATACTAAGGGATTAAAACCCTAAGCTCTAAACCTATGGTCTAAACATTATCTATATACTTAAGCTTGGGTTCTTGTCTTGGACTAGCGCATCCTATTGACCATGTATTATCAAACTCATATGATAATGCAAACCTTGTAACTATATTAACATTGTGATAGGGTTGGGGTGGCGACATAACATATGGTAGAAACCAAATGATAGCAGGGTTTAAGCTTGCATGTGGGAGGTGGTCAAGCGTTGTAATGCAACGAATATTAAACTATAGAGAGTGGGTTTTGCATGGGTTTAATGGTTTCCAGCTGGTGCATTTAATGTGTTTCGAGAAATGTGACATCCTTCCCTTAGGCTTGGCTCATGATGGTTGTATGTTGTTTGCCATTTTGGGTTCTTCACTTTGGCTCTACATAGGGGGAAAACCATGGAGGTGACCTCTAGACTATGAGGTATGACCTTGTTGGGTTTATTCGTGTGCACATTTCTTTGGTTTATTTCTTGTTATCGTGGCCATAGTTCTCATCCCTGGTTTTACTTGTGTTTGCAGGAACTGAAAGGTAATGAGGAGTAGTGTGGCTTCAACTCTCTGTGGGATCCAAATGTTTGCAATAATGGCCATGGTAAGCATGTGCGAAAAACTCTACTCACTACCTCTCGACCCTCTTGGGAAAACTACCCATAGATTTGATTGGTTGGGATTTTATGCTGTGGGTTTCGGTGTGGGGGATTTTAAGATTCGCCTTTGGGCAAATGATTATAGACTTGGGTTTTGAACAGTATCTTGATGGCTTTGGCCATGGAGTGAAGTCACACTCCCTCTGGTTCTATGTATAAATTTGGGTTTGAAATTTTACTTGGGTTGTTTAGCAGCGAAGAGAGGAAAGTTTGGGCTTCTTAGCACATTTGGTTTTTGTTTATGCAAATTGTATTTTTAATTGGCGATTTTATGCATGGGCTGCACCATTTCTTGCAATGGTGTGTTAGCTCATTGGAATGCTTGTGTAAACTTGGTTGTGATATTTATTATGATGACTGTGTATTTTATTTGGAAAGCTCAGTGTAAATGGATGCATACTATTTTTATTAATTGTTTTAACATGGTTTAACTTATGTTGTGCATAGCATGATTTTGCTACGTTATTCTATGGTTATGGTGGATTTATGTCGGCATTCACTGGCTTGAAGGTTCTATGTATTATGACGTTACTTATTTTGTGATGTAAAGATATGGACAGCGTGTGTATAGGCCATGCCATGAATGGCATGAGCCTCCCCATAGTGTTGCGATAGTATAACATAGGGTTAATTTTGGTAGGACTATGTATTAAAATAAAGCATGGCCGAGGCCGTGACTTATGTGAGTGTTGTGCAATTGTTGGTTTCATAGTGCCAAGGTTTAAAGACCCTTGATGGCATTTGTTGTTTAATATGTATTGGTTGTATTTTAATAACCACATCCCACATACGACTTGATGTATGGCGTGGCGTGTGTAAAATGGTTATAGGGTTTGGTTGTCATTTTGTATATACATTACTTATGGTTTTGTTATTATGGCTTTGCCGTGGGTTTGGAAATTCACGGGAATCGATGTCATGACCTCTGTTGGAAAGAAATTTTTTTAATATAATGTAATGAAAGTATTTTGATAAATAAAAACTAACTTGGCTTGTATGTCCGCAGGATTTGATTCATGTTCCTGTTTGCAATACATGGTTTTACAATATGACTTTGATGTTGGTTTACTATGATATGTTTACTGTATATGATGTATTATTTTAATTAGGATTTTGATAATTTTGATGAGTGATGTAATTTTGTTTATGGTTATGTATAGGTAGAAAAGTTAGAACCGTGGATTCTTTTATATGAATTATGATCAAAGAATTGTAAAGGACCACATGGATGCTCACGATGCCTCCTCTGATTATTTATAATGTTGTTTCATTTATGTGGAGTATTTTTAATGTAAATTTGTAATATGGATACAGACCTTGAAATTTCTTAGATGAGTTATTCAATTTTTGAATTAAATGTATAGATAGTTTTCATAAGTGTTTATACCTTATGGGCTTATTATATATATATCTCTACATGTTTATATTTATTTATCTATCTATCTATCTATCTATATATATAGATAACTACTTTATATATATATATACATGTATATATATATACATACATATATATATATATACATATATACATGTATATATATATACATACATATATATATATATATACATGTATATATATATACATACATATATATATATACATAC